>JBBYHO010019444.1:35827-52242 GCA_038382025.1 Adansonia gregorii
ATATATATATATATATATAAAGTTCCTTGTGGGGGCAATACTGTTAGTATAATATTGAGTTTGGTATGAATATAGCTTACATTACGTCAGTAAACAAAAATATATTTTTTTAAAAATAAATTCAATGTCCAAGACGTATGATTTATTCATATAAATTCTTTAAATCCGCTATTTCAATTTTGGTGCATTACCACTTGCTGTTTTTCAAAATCGTTCCTATGTTACCTTTAATGAACAGGTTGCTTTATATAAGGCTTAAAATTTGCGACTTACGTTAAAAAAAAAAAAATGATGTGTAGAGGGATTCCGCACATATAAATTGTTTATACTAAACTGTTAGTCTAGGTCTGACTACGGGGAGTTTTGTTTTCAAAGCTTTCTATATTTAAAATATATATATATATGTTTTAAAAAGTAAAATATTGTTAAGTTAGTATCTGAAAAATGCAATTTCTTCTTAATAATGTCACGCAGCTAATATCCTGCAGAATGTTACCTCACAGACGATGCCTTGCGGAACATTATCTCACAGACAATGTCTCGCGGATAATATTTTATTAAGCAATATTTTGTTGGGTAATGTCCTTCGAATAATGCACCCGCAGGTAAATATGATGCCTCCCGTCATGATTAAGTTCATATCTTATGGGTAAGAAAATGCCTTTCTAGGTACTTTGACTAGCCTTTTATTATACTGGTGCATGCCTAAAAGTGATGCATATCAGCTTTCGTAGATTCACCATTTTTCATTTGAAAATTACGGCTCCGATTATATCATCATTATGATATTGTCAAGTCCATAAAACTGTTTAGTACACAAACTCAAAATGATTTGTTTTGCATTTATCATTTTTCTTTATATCAACCAATCATATTTTAATTGCATTCTTTTATATATATTATAATTATTTAATCATAATTTAAGATGTTTATATTTTCATGTACTTATGCGTATTAAAAATAAAACATTTATTTATTTTATTTGAGATTATTTTTTAAGTCTTGTATAATTGTTTATTCTTTTTTTTTTAAATTGTTTTATTATTGTTTTAAATTTCATATTGATATTATAAGTTTAATTTTACAATGTTCCCATATTATAAATATTTTGTTTATTATTATTATTTTTTATACAAGAGAATCTCTTTTCTTGGAAAAAAATTCTTATGCAGAGGACAAAATGTAGATGTTTTTTTTGGCCATGTTTGATCAAGGCATTATATTCTTCGGTCATTGCTAATCATCAAGTTTTGTATTTATTGGCTTTAGAGAAACAAATTGTTTCTGGTTCGGCCACAGGGGTAAAGGGAAAGGTGATGTTGACGTCATAGGTAATTGAGGGTAAACGGAATCGTGACGTTGATGTTATAGGCAATTGTTAGACTTAAATTGATTATTATTTTGTGTAGATGTCTATTTTCGACTAATAACATATGACGAAAGTACTTTGTAAAAGTACTTTAACATAGGTACTTTAACATAAGTACTTTAACATAGGTACTTTGGTAGCAGTACTTTGTCACAGGTACTTTGACATAAGTTCTTTGATAAAAGTACTTTGGTATAAGTACTTTTGCAGAACTACTTTGGCAGAGGTATTTTGGCACAGTACTTTAGCATAGATACTTTGATATAGATACTTTAGCACATGTACCTTGACAAAAGTACTTTAGCACAAGTACTTCAGCATAAGTACCTTGGTGCATGTGCTTTAGTAGAAATATTTAGGCACATGTACTTGGCAGAGTTCCTTTGACACAGGTATTTTAGTAGGCATATATTGGCACAAGTACTTTGATATAAGTATTTTAGCAGAAGTATTTTGATACAGGTACTTTGGCACAGGAACTTTAGCACAAGTATTTTGGCAAAAGTACTTTGACACAAGTTATTAAGCAAAAGTACTTTGGCAAAAGTATTTTAGCATAGGTATTGTGGCACAGGTACTTTGGTATAGGTATTTTGGCATCGGTACTTTGGTAAAGGTATTTTAGCATAAGTACTTTAGCATAGGTACCTTAGCATAACACTCTTTGATAGTAGCATTTCTTATAGTAGCATTATTTTGCATGAGATGTGTCATGCAATAAAAATCGTGGAATTAACCCAAAAAGGTTAGTAAGATTCTTGGATTTTCTCCACACTTGGGATGTCTTAGAAAGTATGGCTTGGAGGTCAGATATGGAAATTGTTAAGAAGTCCATTTCTTAAATCTTTCCCTCGAATGCAAATGCTACCTCTTTCTTGTTAAACAGACAGTACATTCTTAAATGTGCTGCCATGTAACCAATATCCACCTCATATTAATGAAACATCCCTAAGGACGTAACTCTGTATAACCACCTAAAACCACTACTTTTGTAATCTCTATTTCTCTCTCTAACAATTGTTCTAGTAACTTCTCTCTAAGACGCTATAAATAAAGATGCTAAATCTTTATTTAGGATCTTTTTTGGCATTTTAGGCAAATTTACAGCTCTAAACAACTTTTTGCCTCTGAAATCCTACAACCACCATAACCTTCACAACCTTTAGCCGTTTATAACCTTTATCATTACTACCTGCCACCGTATTTATCTTCCAAGGTCAACTCCAATCTTCCTCTCCTCAATCTCTTTATTAGATCCTATTTTGCTAGTTTGCAATATTTTCTCGTTCGTTCAAAAAGAACCCTTGACATTTTGAAAAGATTAAAACTTTACAAGTGTTTTCTGAATTTGATATAATTTTTTATTATTTCTCAAAAAATTACATTAACAAGTTACTTATTGAGCATAAAATGCAAGTACAATGGACTTAAAGAAACTTTATTTTCATTGAAGGACTTATTATATAATTTTGATTTTTATTGGTATTGACCAAAAAAATTTATATATTTTATATGAAAATAAAGCCCAGTTGAAATTAAAGAAAAATGGTTTTCTTTGAATTTAATATAATTTTACTATTATATATTTCAAGAAAACAAAGTTTCAATATATTAAACTTGATTGGAGCTTTTGGTCTTCAAAAGATAAGTAGTATTGAGCATTTATATTTTCTTGAAGTAATCAGATTTGGGAGCAAAGAAATATTTTCGTGAATAAGCTAAAGTCCAAACAAGTTTCCGTTGCAAAAAGTTTATTCTAGGACTTAAAAATCATTTTTAAACTCATTATACATAAATATTTTGGATTAATTTTCTTACAAATACATGTTTCAAGTGATTAATATTAGTTAAATGATTTTTGGTAAAAGCTAATCCTTGTTCAAAATCAAATTATGCATTTTTTTTTTTGAAAAAGAGATCTATCCCCTTGATGAAAGGATTGATCCTTTCACATATTGAAAGGTCCCATTAGTGCAATGCTTATAGGGATCTATCCTTTCACCTGTGTCAAGGCTGAATTTGAGGTTGTGGCAAAAAAAATTATCTTTAAGGGCTAATGGTCGAAGAATGTTGCACAATAATTCTTTAGTATAAGATTGGAAGATTAATTTGCTATTGCCAAGTTCCTTTTAGATAAGACTATCGGATCAATTTACTGATGTCAAATTGTCAGAATTTTGATAGTTCAAATAGGATGTCGAAGATTGAAGCATAGATCATATCACTCTTGTGAAATGATATGTGCCATCTAGCTGATAATAACTAGTCCAAAAAGGTTTTATTACACGTTGTCCACTAGGATACAACAATCCCAGTAACCCATTTTACATCATTCTAATTTGCATAAGTTAAAAAGTAAAAGCTTGACCCATGTCGACTTTTTTCACCCCAAATAATTA
Organism: Adansonia gregorii; assembly: GCA_038382025.1. Taxonomy (NCBI): domain Eukaryota; kingdom Viridiplantae; phylum Streptophyta; class Magnoliopsida; order Malvales; family Malvaceae; genus Adansonia; species Adansonia gregorii. Next base: position 39,596 of record JBBYHO010019444.1, read on the forward strand.
AAACTCTAAAAGAACTTGGGAAAAACTTTAAATAGATATAATGATTATAATTAAAGTAGTGAATTAACTTTTGAATTGAGATGTGTTGAAATAAAAAAATGCTCTCTCTATTTATTTTATCATATAGAAGAAACAATGGAAGAAAAATTTAGGATAATAATTATTTGTTATTGAAAACTTAAGCAATTAAATCGTAATTGTAATTGTTAAAAAAATACAAATGTTAAGAAAATTAAAACCCTAGGTTACCTTAAGAAAATGTGATGCTTATGTTTTTATTAAAATACTCTAATAATGCCCCACTTATATTAATAAAAACATTTAAGTGCTAACTTTTTTCGTGAAAATAGAAAGCTATGATAATGTAGGTCCAATGGCTTGAACCTCCACTTAGTGTTTTTATAATCTCTACTCTAGAGTCAATAGTTAACTAAGTCTTGAACTAATGCTACGTTAGGGATGCAAAGTATTGCATCACACACATAGATTTCTTGTGTCCTACAATAACCTTCTTTAAGCAGCACTTTATGGCCATGTGATTTATCATGGTTATAATGAGCGTTTCTAGAAAATAAGCCCACAATCTCATAGGAAACGACCTCACTCATGCACTCATATAGGTGAAGTTATTAAAGATGATCATGTAACTCTAATCCCACTCAAATAAACTATAGACCTCATTAAGAGTAAAGAAATACTTAACCTCTATTACTGTTATAGGATATGTGTATTGCATCATAGGGAAAATTTTTTATTAAAAATGGACATGTTATTCAAACAAATCTATGAGTCATTTTTTCCTTTAAACCTAATTCTTGGGATCTCTAAATAACTAGGTAGGGCATCTTTATGTTTAGTTTCTATTCTTGTTGGGGCTTTAATCCCATCCTTGTCGGTGCTATCTAGATCTTTTCTCTAGCTAGAGTTTTTGTCAAAAGATCCACAAGATTATCACCAATTTGAATATAGTCAAATGGTGCCATTAGTTATATAAGATCTCACATAATTATGTTCTCTTCTTATAAATCTAGATTTTCCATTTTAATATTTATAATTAAATCTCCCAATAATTGTAGTACTATCATAATGGATTAAGACAGGTGGTATCGATTTTACCATATTGGAATCTCAAATAAAAGATCTCGTAACCAACTTGTTTAGGCCCATGCTATAAGTTTAGCCTCCATGGTGGAGTTTGCAATGATTCGTTACTTTTTAGACTTCTAACAAATTGCTCGATCGCCTAACTAAACATATAGCCAGTGTTAGATAGAAAATCACCACCCTAGGTGTTCAAATTAACATCATTATATCCTTCAAGTATAGTAAAAGATAGTTTTTATAATGTATGTCATAACTTAGAGTTCTTTTTAAATATCTAATCACATGGTTAATTGCAGTCCAGTGCTCTAAGTTTAGTTTACTTGTAAATCTGGCCAACACCTTTATCGCATAAAAAATGTCAAGTCGGGTGCAATCAATAGCATACTTCAAGCTACCAATAATAGTAGCATACTCTTTTTGGATCAAAATGAAAGCAAAGGGCTTGCAATAAAAAAACTTGTATTTTTTCTCAATTTTTTTTCAATATAATGAGGTTGGTATAGAAGAATATCATTTAAAGTCTTTGTGATACTCATGCCTAGAATTACTTTTGCTTTCCTAAATATTTCATGTCAAAATAACTAGTAATAGCATGTTGGTACTATTTATAATCTTTAGATTTATTCCAAAACTCAAAAGATTGTCAAGATATAAATAAATTATGACATATGAATTACTTTGGTTTTGAAATCATTAGAAATTAAACACATGATATTTTTCATGCCACTATTTGAGGGCTTGGTTTAAGCCATATATGATTTTAACAATTTACACACTTTATTTTCATTACTTGGCTAAACAAAGCCCTCAGGTTGCTCGTAATAAATTTTTTTCCAACTCTCTATTTAAGAAAACTATTTTTACATCCATGTGACGGATTATTAAATCACAGATGCTAGCAATTGCAATTAGAACTCTTATTGATATTATTTTACTCGTGAAAGAAAATGTATCAAAGAAATCAATGTCTTGTTTTTACCTAAAGCCTTTAGCCATAAGCATGGTTTTATATTTATCAATTGAGACATTAGGCTTCAATTTTTTTCTCAATACCCACTTACACTATATATGTTTAAAGTTAGTGGTAGGTCTACTAGTTTCCACGTTTTGTTGGTTAGAGGAGAAGGCCTTGTCTAATATGGTAGGATCATCTTGAATATTGAACACATGATAATCAAGGCCAAAGTCTTTTATTATTTTTCCTCTTTTTATTCATCTAGTTTTATTCATAAGTTCATCTATTTTTATGGGTTGAGAAGTAAATTGTTCTAGAGCTTGCTGATTATATATAGGTTTAAGGATAATTGTTGGTCTCGGTTTAATGTCCTGCTCTTACTAGCTTCAAAAAGAAATGTATTTTCATGAAATATGGCATCTAAGGATTGGATTATAACATTGTTTTCTTGGTCTAAAAACCTATATGCCTTACTAGTCAAGGCGTAACCTATCAATGCACATCTAAAAGCCTTAATCGCAAGTTTTGGTCTTTTATGATCTGGTAGTTTAACAAAGGTAAGATAACACCACATTTTAAAATAACTCATATTTGACTTATAATTTTTCTAAAGCTCGTAAGGTGTTTTTAAAAAATGTTTCTATGGTACCCTATTGAAGACATAGTAGTAAAAACTACTTTTCTCCATAAATTTTAGGTAGCACCAAAGCTAACCAACATTGCGTTAATCAAATCTATTAGAGTTCTATTTTTGCGCTTTGCCATTCCATTTGATGCAAGAGAAAAAGGGGATTAGTTTCATGGACAATACCTAAGGATTGAATAAAAACATTTAATCCAAGATTTTCATATTCATCTTCTCTGTCACTTTTAACTCTTTTAATTTTGCTCCAAAGATTCTCTATCTTTTTCATATAGGTGGGAAACTTTTCGACAGCTTTAATTTTATTTTTCCTAAGATAAAGATATTTATAGCTTGAAAAATCATTAGCAAAGGTTAAGAAATACCTTTTTCAACCCCAAGTTAGAATCCCTTCAAATTCACAAATGTCAGTGTAAATTAATTCTAGCAATTCAGAGTTTCTTACCAAACTTCTTAATGTTTTTTGTTATGATTTTGGCCATGCTATATGATTCACATTTTTCAAATAGATTATTTTGTTTAGCAATCAAACCTAAAATACTCATTTTTTCACATATCTATAATTAACATGACAAAATCTAGGATGCCAAACATTTACACAAGAAACTATATAAGCAGAAACAATTGAAATTTTATTCCTTTCAATATTCAGTTTAAACAAGCCTTCATAGGCTTAACTTTGCCCAACAAACATGCCTATTTTTATTGGTGTAAATTGGTTTGGTTTAAAACTTGTTTGAATCTGGCTTTGTTTAAAAGAAGTGTAGAAACCAGATTTTTTCTAATCTATAGAGCTACTAAACCATAAGGATTGATTTTTTACCAAAAATATAATTGAGTTCAGCATCACCATAACCCAAGCATTAGTGGTGCAGGAATCACCATATTTTTTTGTCTCAAATAAAGAATAATTTTTGAACCAAGTTTCCTCATTACAGAATCCCCAAAGGGACTAGAATCTACCTATCATCCTTAAAATAAATCAACAATGTTGAACTTAGATATCATAGTCGTAAGTGGCTCTTTGGTTACATTAACCTAATAGGTCTTTGTTTCCAGAAATGATGTACTCTTGTTATATGTCTAGGTTTGCCACATACATAGTACACATCTTTTCTTTTATTATTTATGACTTCTCTTGAAAGAGGTCATTGGTTTTTTTTAATTAAATTGACCCTTATGTTGTTTTCTGAAGGATTTAATTTTATCAATTTTCTTTTTCTATTTCAATATTGTATTATTTTAAGTCCTAAGCATGTTTTCAATAGATATGAAAGATTTACCTTTGAATTATGTACACCATTTTAAGAGAATTGTTTTGATTCCTGTACTCTTTTTGTACTTTCAGGCACATGATAAGAAATTCAACTACCTTCCCAAATTCTTTTCAAAAGTCGGGCAATTCGTTAATAATGGAAAAGACTTCCATTTGTCATTAACAGTTATCCCTTCATGTCAAACATCATGTGCAAGCATCCCGTGACCATGGGCTCGTTCCATCACTGACTTATTCTTCACCATTTGAAATCTGAATTAATGGCTATAAGCATACTTTTTGGATCCAGCTTTTTTAGTGTCATACTTTTGTTACAACTGCTTCCATATTTTTTTTGTTTAAAAATAAGTTTAGTCATAATAATCTTGCAAATTGTTCGAAAGACAGTTGAGTAAATAACTTTTCCAATAGTCATGATCTTTCTTTTATTTCTTTGCATTCTTTTCGCGCTCAGATTTTCTTCATCAATCATGGTTGCAGTGTTTTTTTTCTTAGGACTCTTTCCCTCCAAAATGTATGAAACATTCAAAAGAGGTAAGTAGGAAAAAGTCTTTCACTTCCATTTCTTAAAATTTGCACTATGAAAGTAGAAAGGGCAGTTCAAGTCAGTAGCTTAGGTAGTTTTGGGCAAACTTTAAACAATGTTCTACATTAGGGTATCATCTTATATTGCTGGAGAATGTTGCATAATAGTTTTTCAATAAAGGATTGGAAGATCAATTTACTATTGTTGAGTTCTTTCTGAATAGTACAGGTAAATCAATTTGTTACTATTGAATTGTCAAAAATTCGATAGTTCAAATAAGGTGATGAAGATTGAGGCATGGAACAAGTCACTTTCTTAAGAAATTATGCAGCTTCTTTGTGATAACAACTAGTGCAAAGAGATTTTATTGCATGTCATCCCCTAAGATTCAACAAGCTTAGTCACACATTGTATACCTTTCTAACCTGTACAAGTTAGAAGGTAGAAACTCTACAAAAATTACCATTTTCTTCACCTAAATAATCAAAATTCTAAAAGAACTTCAAAAAAACTTTAAATAGATTTAGTAGTGAATTAACTTTTGAATTTAGATGCATTGAAATAAAGAATGCCTTCTCTATTTATAGTATAATTTAAAAGAAACAATGGAAAAAAACATTTACTATAATCATAAAATTATTCTTGAAAACTTAAGCAATTAAAACATGTTTGTAATTATTAAATATAAACCTACAAATTCTAAAAGATTTAAAACCTATTGTTACCTTGAGAAAATGTTTTGATTATGTTTTTACTAAAATAATCTAGCACTAAAAACATTGTAATAGTTATTTTTTATGCAAACAACAATTATTCTCTCCCTTTAACAAAGCATAATCGTTCAAACTCTCTCTAATTGTAAATTTCCTTCTCCAACACCATTGAAGACATGAGAAAAAAACTCAAAGGCTATAACTTAATTTTTTTTGAATAAATTAAGATTATTCAATTGCCTTAAAGTTTAGCTCTATATTCCTTTGTAATTCTTGTATCCAAGCCTTATTACATATTCTTTTGTTTTCCATTGTACCATATTGGCAAACATTTTGCTATTGAGAAGTAATTTTGTTTGTAAGAAAATCCTTGAAATAGTAGGGCTTCAAAGGGTACGAGATACTTGAGTGACCAACGATTAGGCATTACTTATATTCAAAGAAGTATTTAAAATTTTTTTATTGACATACATAAACTCTCAATATTTAATGAGTTTAACTAATAAAATTTTTAAAAAAATGTGATAAATGGATTATGTGCTCTATTAATAGTATTTTCAAAGCTCATGATATGATTTACTTTTTGATAAATTAATATTTTATCATATATAGACCTGTTCAAGGGTTGGGCTACCCACCTAGGCCAAGTTGATCTAGGCTCAAGTTTTCATATTTTTATATCAAACTAACCCTACCTGACTCGAAATAGTGATTTTAAATTAAATATTTTATTTAAATTTAATTATAAAATATGTAATATTAATAAAAAAATATTCTTCAATGTGATGAATAGTAATTCATGCTTAAATAATCATGTCTGGGCACGTTAAATAAAGGCTCGGGCTTGGGATTTTTAAAAAATTTGAATTAAGTCCATGAGCAAGTTTAATCATATTTAAAATATAAATTAAGTTTTTAATATTTAATTAAATTATTAAAAGAATATTAAAATAAACTTTATAATTAAAGTTCTTGATTTATAAAAAAGTTATTTAATTATAATTTCTTCATATTTATTTTTAGTATTAAATTCGGATTCGGGTTCTTTCAGATTCAAGTCATTTCAGGATTGAGCCATTTTGATTCACGTTTCTCGAATTCGGGTCATTAACTTTTTGATCAAATCAGATTCAATTCAAGTTTGGACTCGAGTGTTTGGATTCGTGCTCATTTTGCCATCTCTAGGTGTCACTATTTATGGAAACGAGAATGTATAGTGCATTTAGATGGGAAAGTTAGTCTAATCACCGAAGAACGAAAAGTCGAAGAAATTAGAATTGATGAGACAAAGAGGACATTTGACGCAACAAGTCAATCAAAAAGACAAAGTGATAGGCTTGAGAATATTTATGTTATCATGATTCAGTGTCCATTTGGCATTCATGTTCATGACAATCATTGTAGATACAATGCATTACATTCATAAGTAAAGTCTTGATCTTTAAGGGAGATCTTTCATCAAGAATGGATTTCAAACACTCTTTTCGAACCAGTAAAATTTGTTTGGCAAGTTTTTAAAGTTTATGGCTCATTGAAGGAGCATATTATTTTATTTGAAAGAAATTTAAAGTTGAAGCCTCGATAGAGGAGTTTTTTTTAATTTTTAATTTAAAGTGGAAGTTGAAGTCTCAATGGAGAAATTCTCCCATTTTCAAATTTTTATAATTGAAGCCTCAGTGGCTATGGTGGAGGAGTTTTTTTATTTTCAAAATTTTGAAGTTAAAACATTAATGGAGGAGTTTTCTCATTGGAAAAATTTAAAAGGTTGGGGTGTCTATATTTTACCATACGTCTTGCTTCACAGCAAGTGCATGAGAGATAGTCATAGACACCTCATTTTGACTTGAGTAATGTGATCTATTTCTCAAGTATTAACTCGAGTGGACGTATTTACGAATGTTAACCTCATCGAGCCACTAGCTCAATTATTGGTTTGAGATAAGCTCATCGGCAAACTCATATTTATGTCAATATTTTTATTTATTTATTTTTATGTTTACCAAAAAAGGGGTTGGAATTACTGATTTCATCTCTGAATGACTAGATTTGCTTAAAAGAAGGAAAAATCAAGATTGAATCAAGAAAATTGGTTGGAGAGCATTAAAACCAAATTAAATCTGAGAAAGGAATTGAACTTGATTGAGGTCTAGAATTTAGGGATTTATTGGCAATCGATTAATTGCAAAAATTGGTGAGAGGATGAGGGGAAATTTATTTTGTATTTAAACTTTCGTCGCCTTATCAACTTCACAAACTGAAGTGATATCACAAGCCCTAACACGCGACAAGACAAAAACATACTGCTTAAAAGAAATTAGTGTTCGAAAGCCTTTGGAAGTCTTGGGTTTGGAAAGAAGGCTTCTTGTTTGTTTTAAGGTAAAATTTTGAAATTGTCTTTGATTTTTTATTTTCTTGTTTAGAAATATCAAAACTTTCTATAAAAAGAAAAAAGGGTTTTCTTAAGCTTTCTCAATTCCTTTTTTTTTTTTCTGTAAATAAGAGTTTATAAATTCTTTTTAAAATTTTATTAAAAAAATCTGGAATTTTCAGTTTCCGGCGACCATATTGCTGCCAAATGAACACAAAAAGTGTTTGAATTTAAAGGCCCTTGGAGGATCCGCGCACTGACCCAGACAGGTCCCGACCAACATGTAATTTTTTTTTTAAACTTTATTTTTATGAGTTTTTTTATTTACACGTATAAACTTGTAATGATTTTAGCATAAACTTATCTTTACTAGCTATTTATTTATTGCATGAAGCATAGTGTTATTCCATTTTAATTGTTTATTTCCTTATTCATTGAATCATTTCACTTAATTAGCTAGAATTAAGTTTAGTTACATGTATATATTTATATCGATCAGCAGTAAAATTCATATAATAATTTATTTGTATTCTAAAAATAACTTATTTAATAAAATTAATCGAGGTCTTTTCAGGGATGGAATTCTTAAAAGGCTATGTTTGAATAGACCTTTAAGAAATTTCTAGGTGAGAATTTATTTTTAAATTTTATCAAATTGATGGAAGGTTTAATAATGAAGTTTGATATTAAAGGTCTCTCCTAATAATAATGATTTTTATAATAATGAATAAATTGTAATTAGAGTAAATCATGAATATCTTAACCATAAAATTGAAATTAAACAAGTTGATATATTCTCCAACAATGAAATTCTTGAGGGGCTACGTTCGAGTAGACATTTAAGAAATTATTAGGAGAAAATGCTCGTCTAACCTTTATCAAATTGATGAAAGGTTTAGGCAAGCTAATTAGTAATAGACAAATATTTTTAAAAATAAAATCCATCAGAAATAAGGGTCTTTTAAATTAAGACCTAATTAGATCATAAGATTTGCCGAGTATTGCCTGTTAGACAGGTATTGCGAGGGTGTCAATCTTTCATCATGTGTAACCAAGCTCCTAGACCTTGTTATGGACGCAAATTCAAACTTATTTCATTTTAAGATACCTTAATCAAGTTTAGGATCGTTTTAGGAGAAATAAATTCAAATAAGTGATTTAATCATACTAAATAGAGATTAATAGTAACTCTCATATTTCATCTGGCAGTCGAATTTGCATTTGGCATGTTACAACAATACTCTTTTTGGGTTCACATATGAAGGATTGATCAATTGAAATGATCAAAGGAAAATAGAAGTAACTCAAAGAAAAAGATTAAAGTTAAATTTATCACTATATTGTAAATCATTACTGAAGTTTTGTCACTAATTTTATTAAAAATTTTCTACTGTATTTTAAATTTCTTTGATTTAAATAACCGTTGATCTCAAAATGAAAGAAATTGAGAAACATTAATACTTTCGTGAAGAGTTTTATCGACTCTTTAGCCAAAAAAAGGCATGAGTAGGGATTACGAGTTAGCTACGTGGTTAGTTCAATAAATTCTAGCTAATTTTGTTATGGAGTTACTTCCTTCTACGTTCTTCTGTTTAATAGAATTGACAAATTTTGATCAATTTCGTTCCAATGGCATAAGTAAATATATATATATATATAATATGGTAACAAAATTTAATAAAATATTTGGCCTTAATTAATCCCCAAAAGGAAAACCATTCAGTTAACTAAATGTAATTTATAGTGTAATGGCTGTAACTAAGCCAACACTAATGTATAATCTTTTTTAATTAATAAAAGTTTTTCTCGTCATTAAAAAAAAAAGATTCTATTAATCTTAAAGATCACAAACTTACAATTACGCCACTGCAATATTAATTTCTTTACAAAGAAGGTACTAGAATAAGTATGGAATCGATCTTATGATCTCCGACATATCACCTTAACTGTTGTTGAATTAATCATATAAGTACACATATCGCAATAAATAATATAGTGATACTTAAATTATTGATCTTATAAGAAATTGATACCAAATTTATTAAGTATAAAATTAAAACAACTTAATATTATTCAAACAAACAATTAAAAATTAAAAATTAAAATCAAACAATAATGATTATAATAATCAATAATAAATAATTAAAGCCTAAGATTATAATTTCTCTCAATATTTTATTTGAATAAAACCCTACTCTTTTAACTTGACTAATGACAATGACTTGTTAACCCAGAATTCTAATTTATTTATAAGTATATTCAAATAGTCTTATAAAAAAAATCAATTTACTATATTCCTATATAAATTAAATTAAGAAAAAAAATCATTAAGCTTCGAGTCTAATTTGATTTTATATGACATGCTACTGCATTTCTATCTAACATGCAAATTGATTTATCCTAATAAATGAATATGAAACATATGTCATTCAATCTAGGTTTAAAAACAAAATTATCTTTTCCAAATTCATTAAGGTTATGAGATTAATCTAATTGTTGATCAGGCAATTACTAGCATTAAGAACAAGTTGAACAAGCAACTTAAATATCATTCAATCAAGAAAAGATAATTAAATAATCTAAACTACATGTTGAATTCTAATGCAACCATAAAAAAATAAATCTAGTTCATAATAAATAAATAAAATATAAAACAAAAAGTTCACCACTATATATAATACAAGAAAAATAAAAAAGAGTAAAGGAAAAGAGAAAATTAGGATTAGTCAGATCTTTGGTCTTCAAGTTTTTCTAAAATCTCTCTAGCTTTTTAAATATTATGTGGTTGCTCTCCTATTCAAGAACTAAATTAAAAATAAAAGCCTAAAGTCCACTCCCTAATCTCTAACCTAAAATGTATTATATATAGCCAAAACCTTGGAGAGGGGAAACTTGGTATGCAAATAGCTTAATTAATTTATTTTTGAAAGTTGCCAAATTGACTTTACTTTTTTATTAAGTTAATCTACAAAAATACAAAAAATATTAAATAACTATATAATTTAAATATAAGGAAAGTAAATAAAAATAATTTTAAAATATCTAAAAATAAATAAAATATAAATAAAAACTTATAAAACTTAGCTAATTTTAATGCCTATAATGAAACTAAAAAACTCTATTTTATAGAGTTATTTTATAGGGTTATCATCAATGTCATGAGCTTTTAATTTGAATGCCTAACTTGAATCTTAAGAGTGTCAAATGAATTGTATCGAAAATGAATCATCAATCCTGTATTGTAATAAATTTGATAACTAGCGGCAAAGTGTTCATGTTACAGAAGTATTTGCAACAATTTTGATATATACTTTTATTGGTGGTAACAAAGCATAATCTGTTGTTAGGTACGGCAAATGGTAGTGATGCAATAGTTTTTCGATTTATTATTATTATTATTACAAAGGCATTCATTAGGGGAAGAATTATAGATACCAAATTGAAACTTCAAACCTATAAGATGTCACCTCTTATAATTGATTACATAGACCAATCGAATTCAACCTTAAATTCATTATTAAATATGTTTTTATGGCAAAACAATTTTTTGGGATAATTAAAATAATATTTTTGTATTCTGCAAAAACCTATATTTTGCAACATCATTGAAGTTAACAATTTTGTTTTGTTTTTAAGTGTAAATTTCTATGTTCATGTAGATAAACTCAATAGGCCTAGACGTGCACAAAAAAAAAATAATTCAATATGTTAAACAATTCCATATAAGTTTCTCCATTAACACTACAATAATTAGTTTAATTTCTCATTGTCTTCTTAACACGTTGGTATGAACCAAAACCCTATTTATCCTGCTCAAAACGTGATATCTTAGAAAAATTCGAATAACTAACATAGAACAATTAATTAGCAAATTATTGTATAGATTAAAAAATAAGGATGAGCATATGCATGTGCGAAGCCGTGAAATGAATAACGAATATTTTAATTAGTAAAAGAGGAGACACTTTGATAAAAAAGAAGATCCGTATGATGTCCAAGTCCTAGGAAGTTGGAAAATAAAAGACTTAGACCGTGTCAGCCTTTGATCTTATTAATTAATTTTAGATTGTCTCGATCTTTACTTAGCTCGCAGAGATCTTTGATTAATGGTAGCCCCCATTTTTGGACAATACACCAGTATTATTCACGTATGTTAAACAAGCATTTTCTTGTTTCATTTACACGCAATAGGTTTGTCTTGTACTGAACTTGTCCCATGTTTTCTGCCTATAGAAATTTCAACTTACCGATCTCATATTATTATATATGGAATAAAAAAAGACTCATTGAGGATCCCCTTTTTTTTTTCTAAGTAAACTTGAATGAATTAATTAAGGAACAAAGCCACAATCAAGGAAGGAACGTACCAATTAATAAATTAATTACTAGCTCGTGTCCTTGACTAGTTGTTTAATTCGTTGATTAATTAGAATCTTTGAAACATTTACGATGTAGATAGATTGAATCAAGAGATTCATGTTCGATTTGGTGGTAGAATTAAGTTATAGTGTAGTCCAAAAAATGGTGAGGCAACCATCCAGGAATAAAACATGTATAAAGAAAGGAAGATTTAGTCCTGAAGAAGATCGGAACCTGATTGCTTATATTATGAGATATGGCTTTCGGAATTCGAATGAAATGCCCAAACATGCTGGTATTACACATCTTGATTTCTAGGCTTGCAAACGTCAGGGAACAGTTGCAGGCTTCGTTGGATGAATTACTTGAGGCCTAGTATGAAGTCCGGAAACTTCACCAGGGAAGAAAAAGAAACCATAGTCCAGGTACAAAAGGTGCTAGGAAATCGGTTAGTACAAAAACGTAAGATACTGATTTTTTTTTTTTTTTTTTTCAAATCTTGATTAATTTTCAGATGGTCAGCAATTGCAGCAAGGCTTCCACAAAGAAATAACAAGGATATAAAAACTATTGGAACACCCGCTTGGAAAAAAGAGAATTGGATAAAAAATTCAGCACCAGCTGCTAAATCACCTGCTGAAATCTGTTCCAGTTTCGAAATCGAACTGGACAATTCGTCTGATGCTGATTCCTCAATGTTGCT
>JBBYHO010019472.1:0-12508 GCA_038382025.1 Adansonia gregorii
TCCTTCAAAATCTCTGGGGTGGTTCTGCCTAGGGAGATGAAGTGAATATTTCTTGGTCCTGAATGATGTAAAATAAATGTTGTTTCAATTGGACATGAAAGCCCTTCAGCAGATGTCTATCTCACATTTACAAAAGTATGCTTCTGAATAATGGAAGAACAAGCGATTGATGAGTAGTATGATTATACGTATGTGGAACTCGTCCCTGGCAGTATCCATTTGCCAATTATTAACATAATGAAGTTGCAAACATGCAGTTCAACTCAGTTAATTTATATGGTTATCCCTTAAAGTTTGAGGTGAAACTCGGTAGGTTTAGGTTTTGAATGTCAAACGTTTGACTTCTTTTTATTTTAAAGTTCCGGATCATTTTGAATTTAAAAAAAAAAAATCATATCGATTTGAAGACCCGGCCCATTTTCTGTGTTGAGGCTGCAACCTCTTCAGCCTTGCAAAATATTGAAAATAAGCTAAGTTTATTTACAGTGGTTGACTGGCAGTTATTTTTTTCCCGTTTTGATATTTAAGGATTCAATGCACTCTCGTATTTAGAATTAAGTCTAATTAATTTATATAATAATTTATAAAAGAAATAACAGGCAAGTTTGAAATTTAAAGGACAACTTTCTTTGTGCAAAGAAAACCTCCAATCGATTATCGTTTTCGTGGGAAGATGATTAGAATCACCGTATTCTGCGCAGAGAAGGGGAAGAATATATTGTTTTCCATATTAGTAAACAACTAGCTGGTCAATCATAGGTAAGTCCAACTCCCAGATTAGAAATGTTAATAGGTTAAGTTTTGAATCAAAAAATTTTAAATTTTAAATTTAAATCCAAATTTAATTTGGCCCAACCAATTCATTAAGTCCTAATCAATCTTTATAACATTAAAAAAATATTTTTGTGATAATAATTATATATTTTATAATTTAATTTAAATAAAAAATATATTATTTATTAAAAAAATATAACTTAGGCTCGAACACCTGCTTGACTTGTGAACAAGTTTAGCTCAACCCAAACTTGAGATTTTTCCGAGGAAAAATTACTATGATTTAATAGCATGTTTTCTTCTTGTTGTTCTTCTTCTTCTTCTTTGAGTAGCCTCCTTTTCGGTTGAACTTTGCATTGTCTGCCTATAAGGATGGACACTTTCGTCTCTGTCTCTGGAGCTTAGCCTACTGATCAGGCAACTCTATAGGAATAGGAGTGATCTCTAAAAAGCCTATGCTTCAAACCTTGGCATACTAATACCAATACCCAAATAAAGAAAAAAAAAAACTATAGATATAATAGATTATTTTAGCTACAATATGATTGATTTTATGGCAGAAAAGTAACTAAAACTTTATATGAAAAAAAATATAAATATATTCACATATAAAATTTATATAATATGACTTATTAATATTAAAATTTATATAAATAAATATTTTAAACAAAATAAAAATAAAAAAAAATATACGAATATCATATAAATTACGAATTGTCAAAGTTTAATTTTAACAAATGGTATATTCTGGTTACCTGAAAATATATGTATACATACAGTTAATATTATCAAAATATTACTATTTTTGTCATTTCTTACACAAATTACATGTACTTTTTAGTGTAAACATAGGGTCATTGATTAAAGTACACTTGAATTTCAAACAAATTATCAAAATATTGTAAATTTGAAATAGCTTACAAAATTTCTGTTGTTTTTTATGATCAAATTGACTACAAATTGGCTAATCTGACGACGGGTCATACAAAAAGTTGCTAGTCAGCAAATCCAACAGGGACTTGTAAAGCCGATAGCGAGTCGACGTTGAATCCGCTGGACCAGCTAGCGTGTCCATGGTGAACTCTAGCCGGTTTAGCGAGTTCATGTAGGATTCTACGTCGTTCAAATTTTTTATAAAACCCCCCACCCGCAATTCAGCCTTTGTTTCTCGTTTTTTCAATTTTCATTCTCTCGATTAATCGCAAATAAGATAAATTTTTTAATAATAAAAGTTATATTTATATATAATATAATAGGATATATGTTGACCATGTAAACTCTACTAATAAAGATGCCTCATTGACGTTATATTTTTATGACATGTGTTGAATTTTGCTTTGCAGGTATCAAAAGCCAATTAGAACTTTGTAACACGGAGAAAGTCAGTAGGACGTCAGAGTTCCTACTCCGAAAGTCCTCTCTGATGGATAAGTCGGAGGAGTGTTTAATGTAACAGTGTATATGTGTTTTCTTGGAGTCAAATCCTTACCTGTGAGCATGTTTGCCCCTTTTATAGGATTTGTTTAGGGACATTGTGTCAAATGATTTGGTGGTGATGTGACCAACGCCGAGCTAGGTGTCAGGCTATGATGCCTAGTGGTCGGCTCAATCAGTCGGCTGCCATTCAGTAAATGTTAACTTTGCATTTAAGTAGTTGTCAGAGAGGTCACATCACTGTTAGGTGTGGTTCGGCTATCGCCTTTATGTTATTATCTGGCGATCGCCCGTTCGTAGGAACAATGGATCAAGGATGGTTCAACGGTCGTCATACGTGGAGGTATAACAATTGTCCCCCTTGTAATCTAAAAAGGCGATCATAAAGTGACTCAACATTTTGGATATGTGTAAGGGGAAGTTGGCGCATGGCATGTGGGGCCTAACGCGCAGGAGGCGATAAGGTATAACTGTCAGTATTAATGGTGGCAGTAATGGCAGGGTAACAAAAGGGCGTGGGAAAGGGGGAAGGAATAAGATGGAAGCATGTATCCTGACAAGGGATTTGTAAAGGCGCGTTTTAGGGGATACGAAACGGCAAGGGGAACATGTGTCAGTGTGCGGGCAGAGTGCCAGGGCGGTGCAGTTATGTCACTGAGTGGGGTGGCGACACGTGGTGATGGGGAGGAATGGGAAGAGTCCAGACCATGTGGGTATATAATAGGGTGTGGGGCTAAGAAGTTTCTCAATGTTTTTTGGAAAAGAGAGAGAAAGCAGAGTAGAGGTTAGATAACTTATTTAAGGAGAAAAGGGTAAGTTTTTTATAGTTAAGATTTTGTTGGTAAGGGGTAAATCATAGTGTTTTAGGGTTTTAATAGTTTTGTGTGTTGTTTGGCAGCGATCGTGTGAGGCCATTTATTTGGTAAGTTCTTGTGAGTTCTTGTCACTTTCTTGTTTTTGTTTATATTTTTAGGTTTGTGGGTTTACAGCATTTGGTAAGGAAGGGCAGATTATTGGTAAAGTCGGTGGCGAGAAAGGGTAAACTGGAAGAAGTGAGTAATGAGGTGAGGGCGATAGTAAGGCATTTGACCCAGGAAGAGATGTCTGGTGGCGTAGTGTTGGAGGAAAAGGAGGAAGAGATGAGAGGAGTGGTCGTCGAACAGAGTGGCGATCAAGAAGAGGTAAGGTTGAGTGGTGGTGAGGCTGAGGAAGCGATTGCTGGGAATGTGGTTGAGGACGCAGTAGTCAAGGTGGACACCGAAGCAGTGGACATACATATCAGGTCAGTGAATATGCAGCTGGTATAGCGGTGGATGTATGATAGGGGGTGGATCTGGAGAGGTACCATATTGCGAAGGCGGGGTCGCTGCGGCGAGTGACATTTGCTGAAGGGAATAGTACGATGTTCTACCTGCATATTTTCAAGGCTGGCTTCCACCTACCTCTAGAGCCCTTTTTCTGCAAGCTGTTGAAGGCGTATAATTTGTCACCCAATTAGTTGAAATCGAACAGTTGGGCGATCCTCTTGACTTATTTTTTGGTTTGCAAGGAGAAAGAGTGGCGACCATCAGTTGGGGTGATGAAGGAGTTGTATTTTTTAAAACAAGGTGAGTCCTGTTTTTATTTTTTGCAATCAATAGAGGGGGTAGAATGGTGGTCGACCTGTCATCAAATGCACACATACGGCGGGACCAATTCTTTGCGGTGACAAAAAGGGCAGGCACAGAATGAGGTTTTTTGGTGCAGTAAGGCAGGAGGTCGAGAGCTAGTAACGAGAGGATTGCCTAGAGGCCACGGAGAAGGACCAGGTGCTCTTCTTTAGAGGCGGATGCATGAGCAGCAGGATATACTTGACGTTTTGCAACATCTAAAGAGAGTGCTTGGGCTGAGATTTAGAGGACGTGCCGGAAGTGCTAGTGCATCCCGTTGGGCAACGGAGGCTACGACGTTTGTTGCAACATCATAGAGGTATGATGTGAATGAGTTTATTTAAGTGTAGGCTTGGCATGTGTGTTTGTTAAACAGAGGTGCTGATATGTGATGTTGTGTTTCATCGGGGAACATGAAGTAGATGAAGGAATAAAAGATACAAAAAAAGGGGATGGGGTTAGGGAGTTGGTGATCTCTAATGTCGAGGGGAGTATGGGGGGAGTGGTGATGAACGGGCGAGTAGTGTGGACGGTGGCGATCGCCTGTCGACGCAGGGAATGAAAGAGGGTATTTGTTCTATGCACTCGCAATTATAGGAAAACGTGTGATGGTACTGACCTTGATATTTGATTTGTTGTGCGGGAATGGACCCAGTTCAAGTGGCATTGGCAGAGTGGGCGGCTAGGCAGGTTGCTACAAAATGGGCGACTGCCAGTCAAAGATGGGGAAAAAAAAGTAGGCGAAAGAGCTGATGCTGAGGCGGGCATCACTGCTGGTGCGGCATCTGTTGGTCGCCAAGAGGTTGCTATGCCGATGTCTTCTGCGACAGCTATCGCTGTACCCGCGTCTTAGCTTGGGGTAAAGACGGTTGGGTAGAGTGGTGGGCCAGTGCATGGGGTAGCTTCACAGCTGAGTACCACTTCAAAAAGGCAGCGAGTGAGCTGTGGGGCGCCCAATTCAAGTGGTCTTCACGTTCTTCGTAACAGTCGGGTGCCAAACTTCGAGGTAACCTTAAGGTGGGCGATAAAGGAAGTGGCGACCAATGATCGAGAAGTGCTATCAAGGAAAAGTCCAGCTCAAAATTTGAATGCAGCCATAATAGGGCTGGTGGAGGCACTTAACTGCCAGACGACATACACTTACCAGATGGTGAATTGGCAAGAGAAGTTTGACCTTCAAGCGTCCAAAATAGTCGAGCTAGACGCTTAAGTTGGGAAGCAAAAGGAGGTGAATGCCAAGCTGGAGGCATCCTTGAAATAGATCGAGGAGATGAGGATAACAGAGATAGCCGAACTACTGTTGAGGGGCGAGAAGGCGGAGGTAGCTGTTGATGAGTGAGCAAGAAAGTTGGAGGAGCACGATACAAAACTAGCATCCGCAAAGTCTAGAGTGGTTAAGTTGGAAGGTCGTCTTGTCGATCTTGAGGCTCGCCACCAGAATGAGATAAAGAAGCAACAGGAAGAGATATTTGACAAGTTGTTCGCTGCTATGGATTCATATCGCCGTAGTGCACTACATAGGGTCCAGTTGCTTCGAGGGCCTCTAGACTTACGGGTTATTGACTTAGGGCGCCTATATATGCCTCATGAAGACTTTAACATCTTATTCCCTAGTCAGGAAGAAGTGGACACAGGGCAGTCGAGGGATGCTACCTTGATAATCCTGGCGATTGAAGAGTCTAAGCAAGGGGAATCTGGTGACAAGGCTGGTATTCAGACCATTTTGTCGACTAGGGAAGAGTAGCAGTTTTGCTTGTAAATGACTTTTGATTTAATAAAATTTTATTTTATGTGAATAACTTGTGTAAATGATTATTGGTTGTGGTTTCGTAATTGTTTTGTTATAGTTTGTTGTGTTAGAAGATGGTTGTCGTGATGTTTCGCTGAGGAGAGTCGAGTGTGTTGGTAGTAAGTGATCGTGGTAGTTGGGTTAGGTTATTGCCTTCTAGGAATAATGAGTTGTGCCATGGTGGCAATTGCTTAGTAGTAATTAGGAGTTATGCCTTGGCAGCAATTATTTTGTTGCAATTGAGAGTCATGCCATGATGGCGATTGCTTGACAGTAATTAGGAGTTGTGCCTTGGCGGTGATTGCGTTATAGCAATTAAGAGTCATTTGAGCCGTGAATTGACTTACAAGACAAAGGTCTATGGTGGCGACCATGAGTATTTGTAGCGGACATACTTACAAATAATATTTCTTTAGATGGGCGGCGTTCCATGTGCTAAGAATGGTGCGCCCATCTAATTTGGTCAATTTGTAAGCAATAAAGCCTAGAACTTGGCTGACCTGATAAGGTTTTTCCTAGTTTGGGGATAGCTTTTTTTGTTCTCCTGCTGGTCGACTAGCTTCGTATTTTTGAAGGATGAGGTCACCCACCTGGAATTGATGATTGCTCATTCGTCGATTATAATACCTGCTAACCTATTGTGCTCGGACAGCCACGTGGATTGTAGCGTCTTCTCTGGCTTCCTCGAGTAGGTTGAGGTTAGCTTTAAGGTGTTCAGAATTGAGCTCTAAGTTGGGGTAAGCAGTGCATGAACTATGTACCCCTATTTCGGTGGGTATGATGGCCTCTGTTTAGTAAAAAAGGCTGAAAGGAGTAGCTGCGGTCGCTTGAGTTGTAGTTGTCCAAATTGCCCAATGTATACCAGGCATTTTGTCGACCCATGCGCTTTTTGCATCATCCAACTTATTCTTCAGAGGTTGCAAGATGTTCTTGTTCATTGATTCAACTTGGCCGTTGAATTGAGGATGGGCGACAAAAGTGTGAACAAGGTTGATGTTAAAGTGTGAACAAAAATCATGGAGTTTATCAGCCGTCAGTTGCTGGCCGTTGTCTGCTATGATGACATGGGGTACTCCAAATCGGTAAAGAATGTAACGTCAAATGAAATTTTCCATGTTTCGGGCGGTGAGGGTGGCGACTGGATTAGCTTCAACCCATTTCGTGAAGTAATCGCAGGCGACCAACAAAAATTTCCTCTAAGCAATCGTTATAGGGAAAGGACTCAATATGTCTACGCCCCAGAAATAAAACAGCCAAGGACTAAAAAGTTGTTTAAGCGCCTTGGCTGGTTATTTGGGAATAGGGGCAAAGCGTTGGCATTCGTCGTATTTTTTTATGAGTGCGGTAGCATCTTTTCTCATTGTGGGCTAGAAGAAGCTTTGTCGTAAGGCCTTAAGGGCCAGAGATCGCTCGCCAAAGTAGTTTCTACAGACGCCTTTGTGTATCTCTTTCAAGACGTAAGTTACCTCGTAAAGGTTAAGGCATCAGATTAATGAAAGAGTGAATGATTTTCTGCATAGAAAGTCATTGAGAATTTTGTACCTGGATGCTTTTTTTCCAGTCTTCTTTTCTACACTGGATCGGTTGGAGCTTGGTTATCCTTGAGAAAGAAAATAATTGGCGTCATCTAGTTTTCTTCTACGTCATCCATAATGTGATGTATGTATCTATCGTAGCTAGGTACTGGGAGGCTTTCTAAGAGAATTTTTCCCCTAGTGGAGATATCGATGGCGCTAACCAGTTTCGACAGAACGTAACCCTTGAGTTGTCCTCTTTGGGTATCTGTTTGATGGTGACATAGGCGAATTGTTAAGAGATGGTGGCAATAACCTTGTGGTATTTGGCGAGTAGTTTATCCTTGACGTCATATAGACCATTTACTTGGCTAGCTATGAGTTAAGAGTCCGTGTGGGCAATTAAATGGTTAGCACCCAGGGTTTTGGCTAACTCAATGCTGGCGATTAAAGCCTCGTATTAGGCTGTATTGTTAGAGGTGGTGAACTAAAAGGAGAGGCCATATTGCTATTCATGACTTAGGGGATCGAGTAGTAATACTCTAGCTCCACATTTTGCCTTGCTAGAAGAACCATCAACAAAAATTTGCCACTCGCTGGTTTTGATACTCTAGGTAGGTGACCAGGAGTGCTAATATGATCGTCTGGTTGGGTAGGTTCTGATGGTTGGTCTTGAGATTCCATAAAAGAACATTCGGCGATGAAGTCGGTGAGGGCCTACGCTTTGATGGTTTCGGAGACTGTAGGTGAGTTCGAATTCACTAAGTTCGATGCTCTAACAGATGAGTCGTCCTGCGGAGTCGACTTTGAGAAGGACATCTTTAAGAGGCTGGTTAATGAGGACAGTGATTGGGTGTGCCTGAAAGTATTATCTCAGTTTCCTTGCTGCAATGACGAGTACAAAAGTCAGTTTCTCCAGCTTATTGTAATGAAGTTTGCCAGCTTGCAGTGCCCGACTAACGTAGTAGATAGGATATTGATGTCCCCGTTCTTCACGAACTAAGACAGTGGCGACAATTTCATCTGACGTGGCAAGGTAGACAAAAAGTGATTCTCTATGCTTCGAACGACGAGCAATGAGGGAGTGCTCAAATATTGTTTGAGTTGGTCGAACGACCGTTGGCACTCTTCAGTCCATTGGTATTTGGTCGCCCTCTTAAGCAGTCTGAAGAATGGTAAACATTTCTCTGTAGATTTGGAAATGAAATGGTTGAGTGCCGCTACTTGCCTCGTCAAACGTTGCACTTCTTTTGTTGATTTTGACGTGCCCATTTGTATGATTGCATTGATTTTCACAGGATTGGTTTCAATACCTCTAGAGGAGATCATAAATCCCAAAAATTTTTTTGCGGACACACTAAACACACATTTTAAAGCGTTAAGTTTCATTTTATACTTAAGAAGTATGTTGAATATCTCCGAAAGGTCACTAAGGTATTGATGAAGATAGGGGCTTTTGACGAGCATGTTATCCACATAAATTTTCATTGAATGCCCAATTTATCCTTTGAAAAGCTTGTTGACCAAGCGTTGATATGTGGCACCTACATTTTTCAAACCGAATGGCATGACTTGATAGCAAAAAGTACCGTCTTCTGTTATGAACGTCATTTTTTCTTGATCGCAGGGACCATCTTGATTTAGTTGTACCCTGAGAAGGTGTCCATGAAACTTAAGAGTTTGTGGCCCACTGATGCATCAACCAGTCGATCAATACTGGAAAAAGGGTAACTGTTTTGTGGGCAGGTTTTATTTAGATTGGTGAAGTCGACATACATTCGCCACTTTCCCGAGGCCTTTTTAACCATGACTACATTAGCAAGCCAGTCGGAGTATTTTACTTCTCTGACATAATTGGCTAGTAATAACTTGTCGACCTCTTCGCGTATTGCTTGGGGCTATTTTGGAGCAAATTTACGCTTCTTTTGTTTGACCCGTAGGGCTCATGGATCCACATAAAGTAAGTGCATAATGACAACCAAGTTAATGCTAGACATGTCGGCTATGGACCAAGCGAATACATCAACGCTCTTTTTGACGAATTTTATGAGGAGGTTTCATCTTGAGCATCAAGAGAAGAGCCGATGCTGGTAGCCAACTCTGGATCCGAATCATAAAGGGCCAGTTTTTTAGTTTCTTCGGCTGGCTGAGGCTTATGGTCATGGAAACTATCTCTGAAGTCTAGTTGTTCTAGGTTGATTGCCTCTGGTTGTGCAGGCATGATAGTGTGAACCGACGGTCCGGAGGCATTATCATGGATTATGGCTGGCTGGCGTATGGCTAATTCAATTGACAACATGTCGCATTGGCGTGCAGTTCATTGGTCGGAATACATATATCCAATTCCCGTAGGCGTAGGTAATTTAACCATCAGGTAGTAGACAGCGGTCACCATTTTTATCTTTTTATCAATGGTCGGTCGATGATTACGTCATAGACGGAAGGTTGGTCGATAACAAAAAAAATCGACCAAGGCATTCATAGTGTGTTCCCTGTCGCCTATGGCTACTTGAAGTGTGATCATCCTCTTGACGGGTACTAGTTGATTGGCAAATCCATAGATTAAAGGTAATAGGGTCAGGTCGCTCACAGTAAAGCCCATGCGAAGGAAGGTGTCTCATTGTAGAACTTCCATAGCACTATCGCTGTCGATGAGGATCCTGTGGACATGGTAATTGCCTATAGTGGCGGAGACAACGATGGGATCATTTTTACGATCAGATAAGAGCTGTGAGTCGGCATAGTCAAAATAGATTACCCAATTGGTCTTCTTAACATGCTTGGGTACGACATTGACCACCATTACAAAATAGAGGTAGGAATTACGTTTTGACTTGCTAACCACCTAAGTTTTTATCAGACTGACGATCATGCTTATGATGCCAATGATAGGTCATTTAAGTGCAGTCTCCCGACACTCGTTCGGGAATCGTGTGCGATCCTTGGCGTGTGGTTCCTTCTTTATAAACTACTTAATCGCACCCTTTCTCACTAGTGTTTCGATGGCATTTTTCAAGTTGAAGCAGTCTTCGATGGTATGCCCGATGTCGTTGTGAAAATTACATTGCTTTTTAGGGTCACGCCTGCTGCGATCACTTATCATGGGAGGTGGGCACTCCAGAAGCCCTTTTTTTATTATGGCATTGAGAATTTAAGATCTGGGAGCCGTCAACGGTGTGTAAGACTTATATTTCGCATGCGAAATGGGTCATGTTCATTTCCTAGTGAGGCTGTGTTGTGATGTGGCTGCTGGCATCTCTTTCTGGGGTTAGGTGCTCGGGCGATCGGCTAACCGATTAGGCTTTGGTCCTCAACCTCCTCTTTGCTTGTGGTTTTTGGTTTTCGTTCATCGATTTACGATTTTTATTTTCTCAGCTTTCGCATATTTTTGCGCCTTCTCGTAAAGTTGGTATAGTTTCGTAGGTTGGGCATCTGTCAAGGCATATTTTAGGTACTTATGCCGAATGCCAGTTGTGAGGGCTTGGATGGCCCATTCGTCATTCAAGTCACGGACCTCTAAGGCGACTGCTTTGAAACACTTGAGGTAATCGTGAATTATCTCATCATGGTTTGGCTTGATCGCCATTAAGCTAGCAGACGTTCTGACGGCTGTTTTGTAGCTATTGAAATGGGCAAGGAAATGTCTTCCTAATTGGTCAAAATTAGTGATAGATCCTAGGTTCAGGGAGTACCACCAGTTTGTATTAGCCCCCAAAGCATCGTCAGGAAGATACGGCATTGGATGGCGTCTAACACATCTCGCAAGTTGTAGAAAATGCTAAAATGATTCAGATAGTCGGCTGGATCAGTTTTACCATCATAAGTGTCAGGAGAGAGCTTGACTTTTCTAAGGACCTATACCTAGCAGATGTCATGCAAGAGGGGGTTGTGTTCCTCGGTTAACCATTCTCAGTTGTCTCTCCGTGGCTCACGAAGATCCTTGATCTCCTGTTTCAAGGCCGCTACCTGTTAGTCAAGATCTAAAATCGAACCTGACACATGATGCCCACTGGTATGATGAAAAGTTCCTTGCATCATTTACCATGAAATTAGCATGGAGCAGAAGCTTTCTTCTACCATCAGGCGGGTGGCTCAGTCGGTTGTAACATGCCACTCTTGCATGTTTGAGTTCGGGTTGTTTGCCGTGTGTTGTTTTGGGCGATCAATGGGTTGCGTGTTTTGGTAATTGTTTTGGGAGTTGACAAGTTGTGCCAACTGGATCTGAGATTGTTAGATGGCGGTCAGTTGACTAGCGATGGCTTGAAATTGCACTTGGTAATACGCATGGCAGTCTGGCTGGCTAGGTAGTGTAGGTGCATTGAATTGAGCAAAGAGGGGTAACGGGGTGTCAAAGGGTGCGTGTAGGGTGTTTGTGGTGATAATGGTTGCTAGGACCGTGGTGCTGGGGCCAGCGGATTGGTCAGGGTGTGGGATGGAGGTGGCCAGTGGCGGGATCAACCCTAATTGGTTTTGATAGTATGCCAGTGACGAGTGAGACAGCCATGAAGGTAGTGAGATAGGTACGTGGGATGTTTGGGTGTTTAATGAGCTGGGTATTGCTAGGGTTGCCGGAACTTCAGTACGGTTCATCGCTTCAAGCGACGACGAGGTGTTTTATGGGATGTCAGCACTCCGGTTGACCATGGTCCTTTTTTCGATCATTTTCTCACAGATGGCGCCAATTGTTGAAGTTTGCTTCACAGGTACCAAAAGCTAGGCAGAACCCTACATCACAAAGAAAGACAAGAGGACTCCGTAGTTCCTACTCCATGGGCCTTCTCTGATGGCTATGTCAGAGGAGTGTTTGATTTAATAGTGTATATGTGTTTTCTTGGAGTCGAATCCTTACCTGTGAGCATGTTTGCCCCTTTTATTAGATTTGTTTGGGGACATTATGTCAGATGATTTGGCAGTGATGTGACCAACGTCGAGCTAGGTGTCAGGCTATGATGCCTAGTGGTCGGCTCAGTCAGTTGGTCGCCATTCAGTAAATGTTAGCTCCGCATTTAAGTCGTTGTCGGAGAGGTCTCATCGCTATCAGGTGTGGTTCGACGATCGCCTTTATGTTATGTCTGGCGATCGCCCGTTCGTAGGAATAGTAGATTAGGGATGGTTCGACGGTCGTCATACGTTGAGGTATAACAACACATAAAATTAAATAATAAATTATTTGTTATAAATAAATAACAATAGATTATTTGTTATAAAATTTATCTAAATAAAAAACTATTTGTTATAAAATTCTGATAAAATTAGCAAGCCAACCGTAATTAATTTTAAATTTTAAAATTACTTATTATAAAACTTTGATAAGATTAACTTATCAACGCTATCAAAATTTTAAACTT
>JBBYHO010019535.1:0-12502 GCA_038382025.1 Adansonia gregorii
AAAAATGATGAAAATAGAAGTTTTTCTTATAAAACCAACGCATCAATGTCATTTATCCCAAGACGAAGAATGAGTTGATAGTGCCCAATCATGAAATGAAAGGAGATTACTATGTGAATCCATGTTTGTCACAATTGACAAATGAACTTTAACTCTAAAAAATGATGGAAAGAGAAGCTTTTCTTATGCCATTTGTCCCAATAAGAAGAATGAGTGTATGGTGTCCAATCATAAGAAGAAAGAGATTACTATGTGAATTCGTGTTTATCCCAATTAACAAATGAACTTTCACTCTAAAAAATGATGGAAAGAGAAGCTTTTCATATGAAAGCAAAGCATCAATGCCATTTGTCCCAATGATGAGAAATAATATATAGTACCTAATTATGAAAAGAAAGGAGATTACTATATGAGTCTGTGTTTGTCTTAATTGAAAAATAACCTTTAACAGTAAAAATAATTTTAAAAAAAGCTTTTCTTATGAAACCAAAGCATCAATGTCATTTATCCTAATGTAGGGAATGAGTTTATGGTGCCCAATCATGAAAAGAAAGGAGATTACTATGTGAATCCTTCTTTGTCCTAATTGATATACAAACTTTTATTCTAAATAATTACGGGAACAAAAACTTTTTAAATAAAACCAAAGCATCAATGTCATTTATCCCAATGAGGAGATGAATTAACAGTGCCCAATCATGAAAAAAGGAAAGGTTAATCTGTAAATCCATGTTTGTCTAGTTGACAAATGAACTTTAACACTAAAAATGATGGAAAGAAAAGCTTTTCTTATGAAACCAACGCACGAATGTCATTTATCCCAATGAGGAGGATGAGTTAATGGTGCCCAATCATGAAAAGAAAGGAGATTACTATGTGAACCTACATTTGTCCTAGTTGACAAATGAACTTTAGATCTAAAAAATGATGGAAAGTGAATCTTTTCATATGAAAATAAAGCATCAATGTCATTTGCTCCAATAATGAGAAAGAATTTATAGTGCCCATCTGTGAAAAGAAAGAAGATTACTATATGAGTCCGTATTTGTCCTAATTGAAAAATGAACTTTAACTCCAAAAAATTAATGGAAAAAAAACTTTTCCTATGAAACCAAAGCATCAATGCCATTTATCTCAATATGAAGAATGAGTTTATGGTGCCCAATCATTCAAAGAAAGGAGATTACTAGGTGAATTCATCTTTGTCCTGATTGACAGATGAACTTTGATTCTAAAAATTATGGGATCAAAAACTTTTTAAATGAAACAAAAAATTAATACAGTCCATCCCAATGAGGAGAATGAGTTTATGGAGCCTAGTACGTTAAAAAAGCAGACTACTATATGACTCCATGTTTGTCCAAATTGGCAAATGTACTTTAAAACTAAAAATAATGGAAAGAAAAGCTTCTCTTATGAAACCAAAGCATCAATGTCATTTATCCTAATCAGATGAACGCATTCATGGTGCCCAATCATGAAAAAAAAGGAGATTATTATATGAATCCATGTTTGTCGCAACTGACAGATGAAATTAATGCAAAAAAATAATAAAAAGAGAAGCTTTTCCTATGAAACCAAAGCATCGATGTCATTTATCCCAACGAGGAGAATGAGTTCATGGTGCGCAATTATAGAAAGAAAGAAGATTACTATGTGAATCTGTGTTTGTCACAATTGACAAATGAACTTTAACTCTAAAAAATGATGGAAAGAGAAGCTTTACTTATGAAATCAAAAGCATCAACGTCATTTGTCCCAATAAGAAGAATAAGTTTATGGTGCCCAATCGTGAAAAAAAAGATTACTATGTGAATCCGTATTTGACCCAATTAACAAATGAACTTTAACTCTAAAAAATGATGTAAAGAGAAACTTTTCATATGAAAGCAAAGCACCAATGCCATTTATCCAATGAGGAGAATTAGTTTATAGTGCCCAATCAGGAACAGAAATGAGGTTACTATATGAATCTATGTTTGCCCAATAGACAAATGAACTTTAACTCTAAAAAATAACTAGAAAAAAAGCTTTTTTATGAAACAAAAGCATCGATGTCATTTATCCCAATGCAGGGAATGAGTTTATGGTGCCCAATCATGAAAAAAAAGAGATTCTTATGTAAATCCATCTTTATCGTAATTGATAAACGAACTTTGATCTTAAAGAATTATGGGAACAAAAGCTTTTTAAATGAAACCAAAGCATTAATGTTATTTATCCCAATGAGAATGAGTTAACAGTGCCCAATCATGAAAAAAAAGAGGTTAATCTGTGAATCCATGTTTGTCCCAATTAACAAATAAACTTTAACACTAAAAATGATTGAAACAGAAGCTTTTCTTATTAAACCAAAGCACTAATGTCATTTCTCCTAATAAGGAGAATGAGTTAATGGTGCCCAATCATAACAAGAGAGGAGATTACTATATGAACCTGTGTTTGTCCTAATTGACAAATAAACTTTAGATCTAAAAAATGATGGAAAGTGAATATTTTCTTATGAAAACAAAGCATCAATGTCATTTGTCCCAATGATAAGAAAGAATTTATAGTGCCCAACTATGAAAAGAAAAAAGATTACTATGTAAGTCTGTAGTTGTCCCAATAGAAAAATGAACTTTAACTTTAAAAAATTGATGGACAAAAAAGCTTTTCCTATAAAACCAAAGCATCGATGTCATTTATCCCAATGCAGGGAATGAGTTTATGGTGCCCAATCATGAAAAAAAAGGAGATTATTTTGTAAATCCATCTTTGTCCTAATTGATAGATGAAATTTGATTCTAAACAATTATAGGAACAAAAGCTTTTTCAATGAAACCAAAGCATCAATGTCATTTATCCTAATTAGGAAAATAAGTTAACAGTGCCCAATAATGAAAAAAATGAAGGTTAATCTATGAATCTGTGTTTGTCTCAATTAATAAATGAACTTCAACACTAAAAATAATGGAAAAAAAAAAGCTTTTCTTATGAAACCAAAGCATTAATGTCATTTATCCCAATGAAGAGAATGAGTTAATGGTGCTCAATCATGAAAAGAGAGGAGATTACTATGTGAATCTATGTTTGTCCTAATTGATAATTGAACTTTAAAACTAAAAAAAATGATGGAGAGTGAAACTTTTCTTATGAAAATAAAGCATCAATGCCATTTGTCCTAATGATGAGAAAGAATTTATAGTGCCCAATTATGAAAAGAAATGAGATTACTATGTGAGTTCGTATTGTCATAATTGAAAAATGAACTTTAACTTTAAAAATTGAGGAAAAAAGAAGCCTTTCCTATGAAACCAAAGCATCAATGCCATTTATCTCAATACGAGGAATGAGTTGATGTTGCCCAATCATTGAAAAAAAGGAGATTACTAGGTGAATTCATCTTTGTCCTAATTGATAGATGAACTTTGATTCTAAAAAATTATAGGACCAAAAACTTTTTAAATGAAACCAAAACATCAATGTAGTTTATCCCAATGAGAGAGATGAGTTTATGGAGCCCAATAATGAAAAAGAGGAGGCTACTATGTGAATTCGTGTTTCTCCGAATTGACAAATGTACTTTAAAACTAAAAATGATGGAAATAGAAGCTTTTCTTACAAAACCAAAGCATCAATGTCATTTATCCCAATGAGGTGAATGCATTTATGGTCCCAATCATAAAAATAAAGGAGATTACTATGTGAATCCGTGTTTGTCGCAATTGACAAATGAAATTAATGCAAAAAAATGATGAAAGAATAAGCTTTTCTTATGAAACCAAAAAAATCAATGTCATTTATCCCAATGAGGAGAATGAGTTCATGGTGCACAAGTATAAAAAGAAAGAACATTACTATATAAATCCGTGTTTGTCCTAATTGATAAATGAACTTTAACTCTAAAAATGATGGAAATAGAAGCTTTTCTCATGAATCCAAAGCATCAATTTCAATTATCCCAATAAGGAGAATGAGTTTATGTTGCCTAATCTTGAAAAGAAAAAAGATTGCTATGTGAATCCGTGTTTGTCCTAATTGGCAAATAAACTTTAACATTAAAAATGATCAAAAGAGAAGCTTTTCGTACAAAAGCAAAGCATCAATGCCATTTATCCCAATACGGGGAATGAGTCTATGGTGCCCAATCATGAAAAGAAAGGAGATTATTATGTGAATTCATCTTTGTCCTAATTAACAAATGAACTTTGATTCCAAAAAATTTTGGGAATGAAAGTTTTTAAATGAAACCAAAAGATCAATTTCATTTATCCCAATGAGGAGAATGAATTTATGGTGCCCAATAATACTATAGGAATCTATTTTTGTCCCAACTGAAAAAGGAACTTTAAAACTAAAATGATGGAAAGAGAAGCTTTTCTTGTGAAACCAAAGTATCAATGTCACTTATCCTAATAAGAAAAATGAGTTTATGGTGCCCAATCATGAAAAAGAAAGTAGATTACTATATGAATCCATGTTTTTTGCAGTTGATAAATAGAATTTAACTTAAAAAAATGATGGAAGTATAAGCTTTTCATATGAAACCAAAGCATTAATCTCATTTACGCCAATAAAGAGAATGAGTTTCATGGTGCACAATCATGAAAAGAAAGAAGATAACTATGTGAATCTGCATTTGTCCTAATTGACAAATGAACTTTAACTCTAAAAATGATGGAAAAAGAAGCTTTTCTTACGAATCCAAAGCATCAATGTCATTTATCTCAATAAGGAGAATGAGTTTATGTTGCCCAATCATGAAAAAAAAAGAGATTACTATGTGAATCTATGTTTGTCCTATTTAAAAAATAAACTTTAACACTAAAAATGATGGAAAAAAAAGTTTTCCTATGAAATCAAAGCATCAATGTCATTTATAACAATGAAGAGAGTGAGTTTATGGTCCCCAATCATGAAAAGAAAGGAGATTGCTATGTGAATCCATATTTGTCGCAATTGACAAATAAACTTTAACTCTAAAAAATGATCAAAAGATAAGCTTCTTTTATGAAACAAAAGCATCAATGTCGTTTATCCCAATGAGGAGAACGAGTTCATGGTGCCAATTATGAAAAAAAATGAGATTACTACGTGAATCAGTGTTTGTCCTAATTGACAAATGCATTTTAACTCTAAAAAAGATGGGAAGAAAAGCCCTTTTTATGAATCCAAAGCATCAATGTCCATTTATCCCATTACGGAGAATAAGTTTATAGTGCCTAATCATTAAAGAAAAAGAGATTACTATGTGAATCCATATTTGTCCCAATTGACAAATGAACTTTAATAATGAAATAATGGAAAGAGAAGCTTTTCTTATGAAACCAAAGCATCAAGCCATTTATCCTAATGAGGAGAATGAGTTTATGGTGCCCAATCATGAAAAGAAATCAATGTCAATTATCTCAATGAGGAGAATGAGTTTATGTTGCCTAATCATGAAAAGAAAAGAGATTACTATATGAATCCGTGTTTGTCCCAATTGTCAAATGAACTTTGACACTAAAACTGATGGAAAGAGAAGCTTTTCCTATGAAACCAAAGCATCAATGTCATTTGTCCCAGCGAAGAAAATGAGTTCATTGTGCCCAATCATGAAAAAAGAATTACTATATGAATCCCTGTTTATCATAATTGACAAATGAACTTTAAATCTAAAATGATAAGAAGATAAGCTTTTCTTATGAATCTAAAGCATCAACATCATTTATCTCAATGAGGAGAATGACTTTATGTTGCCTAATGATGAAAAGAAATGAGATTACTATGTTAATCCATGTTTGTCCTAATTGACAAAAGAACTTTAACACTAAAAATGATAAAAAAAACTTTTTATATGAATCCAAAGTGTCAATGACATTTATCCTGATAGAGAGAATGAGTTTATGGTGTCCAATCATTGAAAGAAGGATATTACTATGTGAATCCACGTTTATCCTAGTTGCAAAAAAAAATTAACTTTAAAAATGATGGAAAGAGAAGTATCTCTTATGAAACCAAAGAATCAATGTCATTTATCCTAATGAAGAGAATGAGTTGATGGTGCCTAATCATGAAAAGAAAGGAGATTACTATGTGAATCTGTGTTTGTCACAATTGACAAATGAACTTGAACTCTAAAAAATGATGAAAAGAAAAGCATTTCTTATGAAACCAAAGCATCAATATCATTTATCCCAACGAGGAGAATGAGTTCATGGTGCCCAATCATGAAATAAAAGGAGATTACTATGTAAATCCCTATTTATCCTAATTAACAAATGAACTTTAACTCTAAAAATGATGGAGAGAGAAGCTTTTCTTATGAATCTGAAACATCAAGGTCATTCACCTCAATAAGGAGAACGAGTTTATGTTACCCAATCATGAAAAGAAAGGATATTACTATGTGAATCTGTGTTTGTCCTAATTGACAAATGAACTTTAACACTAAAAATGATGCAAATAGAAGCTTTTCCAATGAATCCAAAGCATCAATATCATTTATCCCAATGAGAAGAATGAGTTTATAGTGCCCAATCATGAAAAGAAAGGAGGTTGCTATATGAATCCATGTTTGTCACAATTGAGAAATAAACTTTAACTCTAAAAAATGACAAAAAAGAATCTTTTCTTATGAAACCAAAGGATCAATGTCATTTGCCTTAGCAAGGAGAATGAGTTCGTAGTGCTCAATCATGGAATATGAATCTATGTTTGTACCTATTGAGAAAAGAACTCTTAACTCTAAAAATGATCGAAAAAGAAGCTCTTTTTTATGAATCCAAAGCATCAATGTCATTTATCCCAATGTGAAAAATAAGTTTATGGGGCCCAAACATTGAATAAGAGGAGATTGCTATGTGAATTCAGGTTTGTCCTAATTGACAAATGAACTTTAACTTTACAAAACAATGGATGAGAAGCTTTCTTTATGAAACCAAAGCATCAATGTCATTCATCCTAATGAGGAGAATGAGTTCATGGCACCCAATCATGAAAAGAAAAGAGATACTATATGGATCCATGTTTGCCTCAATTGACAAATAAACTTTAACTCTAAAAATGATAGGAAGAGAAGTTTTTCTTATGAAACCAAAGCATCAATGTCATTTATCCCAATGAGAAAAATAAGTTAATGGTGCCCGATCATGAATGGAAAAGAGATTACTATATGAATTCATGTTCATCCTAATTGATAAATGAACTTTAACATTAAAATATGAAGGAAAGAGAAGCTTTTCTTATGAAGCCAAAGCATCAATGACATTTATCCCAATGTGGAGAATAAGTTTATAGTGCCCAATCTGGAAAGGAAAGGAGATTACTATATGAATCGATGTTTGTCCTAATTGACAAATGAACTTTAACAATAAAATGATGGAAAAAAAAGCTTTTCTTACGAAACCAAAGCATCAATGTCAATTATCCCAATGAGAAGAATGAGCTTATGGTCATGAAAAGAATAAAGATTACCATTTGAACCCATCTTTGACGTAATTGAAAAATAAACATTAACTTTAAAAATGATGAAAAGAAAATCTTTTCTTATGAAACCAAAGCATTAATGTCATTTATCCCAGTGAAGAGAATAAGTTCATGGTGCCCAATCATGAAAAGAAAAGAGATTACTACATGAATCCATGTTTGTCCCAATTGACAAAAAAAATTTAACTCTAAAAATGATAGAAAGAGATGCTTTTTTTATGAATCCAAAGCGTCAATGTCAATTATCTCGATGCGGAGAATGAGTTTATGGTGCCTAATCATTGAAAGAAAGGATTTTACTATGTGAATCTATGTTTGTCCAAATTGACAAATGAACTTTAACTCTAAGAATGATGGAAAGAAAAGTTTTTCTTATGAAACCAAAGCATCTATGTCATTTATCCTAATGAGGAGAATGAGTTAAAGGTGCCCAATCATGAAAAGAATGGAGATTACTATGTGAATCAATGTTTTTTATAATTGAATAATGAACTTTAACTCTAAAAATGATGGCAAGAAAAGCTTTTCTTATGAAACCAAAACATAAATGTCATTTATCCCAATGAGAGGAAAAAGTTTATAGTGTCCAATCATAAAAAAGAAAGGAGATTACTATGTGATTCTACGTTTGTCCTAATTGACAAATGAACTTTAACTCTAAAAAATGATGGAAAGGGAAGCTTTTCTTATGAAAGAAAGGTATCAATGTCATTTATCCCAATAATGAGAATGAGTTCATGGCACCCAATCATGAAAAGAAAGGAGATCACTATATGAATTTGTGTTTGTCCCAATTGGAAAATGAAACTTAGCTCTAAAAAATGGTAGGAAAAAAAGCTTTCCTTATGGAACAAAAGCATTGATGTCATTTATCCTAATGAGGAAAAGGAATTTATGTGCCCAATCGTGAAAAAAAAAAGATTACTATGTGAGTATGTATCTGTCCTAATTAAAAAATGAACTTTAACTCTAAAAAATGATGAAAGATAAAGCTTTTCCCATGAAACCAAAGCATCAATGCCATTTATCCTAAAATAGAGAATAAGTTCATGGCGCCAATCAAGAAGAGAAAGGAGATTATTACTTGAATTTATCTTTGACCTACTTGACAGATGATATTTGATTCTAAAAAATTATGGGACTAAAAGCTTTTTAAATGAAACCAAAACATCAATGTAGTTTATCCCAATAAAAAGAATGGGTTTATGGTGGCTATAGACACCTTATTTTGTTCGAGCTAATTTTTAGCAATCTGAAGCATTAAAAACATCCCCAAGGCAATACAGAGTAATTATAGAGATCTTTCAAAGATTAGCTCATGCTAGGCACATTCGTTGTTTAAGAAAGATTCTGAAAAGCACCTAAAGAACATCCATGTCATGATTGTCAAAGGCATCTTTCAGCCAAAGGATCATTTTCCTTGCGACCTTTCAATTGCTTGTCAAATAGTGTATTGAGTTATGTCTCTTTATTGTCATAAATAAATATTTTTTTGTTTCTTTCAACCTTAGACAATTCACATTACACTGATCATTTAACTGATAATGTTTGATAATTAGCTGAAATATGCATTAGGGCATCTTAATATTACATTGAAAAGAAAAAAAAAGCATAGGGAATTTTACTTACACCTCGATCATCAAGATCATGTACCTTTTGTGGCCAAACACCTGCTCAGCATTACCATACACCAAACCATTTCTTGCTTTCACAAGCCACATCTCAAGAAAAACCATTTAAAGCTAACCAAAATTGACCCATGCATTCTATCAGAATCCTATCAAAACTAGAGACATCAACTTAATCAGCCAAATAGTCTCCAATTTATTGGCAATGCCCTCATTTATCAAGAAAATGATTGAGCCTTTCGAACTGAGAAATGCAGCAGTCCGAATTCTTAAGGCTAAATTTTCGATCACATCCCTAGTGGAGTAAGGACAACCTATAAATCTTAGTGAGATAAGGAAAATTCTGGTCCATGGTTGGAACAAGGATGAATCATCTCCCCTTTGAGAGTCTAAATGATGTATAAGGAGAACTACAGCTATCTCCTATACTAGACTTCACATCATGCAATCATAATAGAATTTTATATCATGCATTCATATTACCATCTTACCTTATCATTTCTACAATATCACTTCAAGCCAGGTTTGTTAAACCTCCAATGAATTCTTTGTAAGAACTGTAAGCTTCGCAAACCAAGTGTCATTCAGGTAAGGTCCTTATCTTTTCACCACCTCATGTCGAATGTGCTAGCGGTAAAAAATTATTGTCTAGAGACTATTGTTAAAAACTTCTGTCAAGAACAGTCATCAGAAGTTTTGTCAAGAACTAGTGCCAAAACCCTTTTTAATAGGAAATTTTGTAATGAACTTCTATTAAGGGGAGCTTTATTAGAAGTTTTATCGAAAACTTTATTGTGGTACCCTTTTCAAGCCCATAAGTCATGGTACCCTTTTTAAGCCCACAAGTCGTGGCACCTCTTTAAAGCCCACAAGTCAGTAGCACCCCTTAAAGCCCATAAGTCAGTGGCACCCCTTAAAAGCCCACGAGTTAGTGGTGCCTCTTAAAGCCCATGATTAGTAGCACCCTTTTGAAAGCCTATATGTTGGTGGCACCCCTTAAAGCCCATAAGTTATGGCACCTTTTTCAAAGTCCACAAGTCAGTGGCACCCTTTTCAAAGCCCACATGTCAATGGCACCTTTTTCAAAGCCCACATATCAATGGCTCCTTTTTCAAAGCCCATGAGTCAGTGGCACCCTTTTCAAAGCCTACACGTCGGTGGCACCCCTTAAAGCCCATGAGTCGGTGGCACCCTTTTCAAAGCCCACAAGTCAATGGCATTCTTTTCAAAACCCACATGTCAGTGGCACCTTTTCAAAGCCTACAAGTCAGTGGCACCCTTTTCAAAGCCCATATGTCAATGGCACCCTGTTCAAAGCCCACATGTCAGTGGCACTCTTTCAAAGCCCACATATCGGTGGTGCCTTTTTCAAAGCCCACATGTTGATGCACCCTTTTCAAAGCCCACAATTAGTGGCACCTCTTAAAGTCCATAAATCAGTGGCACCCTTTTAAAGCCCATAAGTCAGTGGCACCCATTTTAAAGCCCATGAGTCAGTGGTACCCTTTTCAAAGCCCGTATGTCGGTGGCACACCTTAAAGCCCATAAGTCAGTATGCCCTTTTTAAAACCCATGAGTAAGTGGCACCCTTTTCAAAGCCTACATGTCGATGGCACCCCTTAAAGCCCACGTGAGCTGATGGCACCCAAGCCTAAGTCCAAGCCTGCATGAGCTGGCGGCACTCAAGCCAAAGCTCGCATGAGTTGGTGGCACCAAGTTTAAGTCAAAGCCCACATAAGTTGGCGGCACCCAAGTCAAAATTAACACAAGCTAGCAGCACCTACATCAAAAATCCATGTTACTCCATACCTGCCTACAAAGGTCAAATCATAGAAAACCTAACACCCTAATGTTCTAAAAATGCTAGTCCACCCTAGGCAAAATAGTGTCTATTTGTCTGTGCCCTATTCTTGATTCTCAGAAATGGCCAAAAAGGGGCAACATTATACACCTTATTTTGTCTGGGCTAATTTTTACAATCTAGAGCATGGACATAACCGAGGGGCAATTGTCATCCAACAAAAAAGCTTTTTAAGGATGTCAAAAAGGCCTAAGGATCATATCAAAGGGAAATGCAAAGATGTGGCATCAAATGACGTAGTTCAAGATATTCAGGGAAAAAAGATATGAGAAAATTCATAATTTTACTTGAATGTATCGATACATGGTTTTCTTGTACCGATACAATGCTCTAACGCAGTAAAAATTTAAAATGTCTCCATTTATATTGATACAACACGTAGATGTATCGATACATGAGCCTTCGTATCGATACAGGACCTCACGTATCGATATTAGGTCATGCCAGAACTAAAACATGCATTTTGTAAAGGAATATATCGATTCATATCAACATGTATCGATACAGTGGTTCATATATTAATACAATGGTTCATAGTATCGATACATTGATCATCGTATCGATACAATGTTCATTGTATCGATACACGCAAGGTTTTTAGACCAAATGTATTGATACATTATGCAATGTATGATACATGCAGGCCATTTTCACAGTTCAGGCATTTTTGACTCGTCCACCATTGATCCAAAACTCAATTTTAACTCATTTCTTTGCATAAGGAAAGATTAAAACGCATATCAAATTACGAATTTAGACTTTTAAATTAATCATAACATCTTTTTAAAGTCTAAATTGGATCAAAAAAGGGTCAACATCACGTGATCACCCTACTTCTTAGCTTGTTAACCAATATCATCATCAGCCACCCTGTTTGCTGGAAAGCATTTTAGCATTTAAACCAGCCACCCAATGCCTTTCACATTGGCAGCAAGTTGCTTCCTACAGCCACCCTATAGCCACCATGCTGACATCACCTTGTCCCCCTTGAGAAATGGCCAAAAACACCTCTAATTTGGCTTTAAAAGGCTGGCATAAATGTACCACTTCTATCTTAGCAGAAAAAAGTTAGATTTTACACTCCTAAAACATATTCATACACCAAGAAAACCAAATCCCGTAGCTCTTCACCCACCACCCAAAAATAGCCCTAAAACACTTACTTTCAACCACTACACACTCCAAAATTCACCCTCATCCATACTAAAACCAAAACCTCATTGTTTCTCTCTTTTTCTTGCTTATTTACAGCAAGAAATAGAGGGAAATTCAAGCCATCTCTACTGCTCCAATTATTTGGCAAAAGTTGAAGTTATGTTAGTATAACTTCCTACTTTATCATTCATATTTTTTGTTTTTTAGCAACTTCATCATTTTAGTGAGCTTTCCATGTTTCCATCACCCTCTTAGGATGATCATGCATTATTGTGGCTTTGGTTGTGGTAGTTTAGGATTTTGATGCTTTAATGCTCCTTGAATGTGTAAAAATGCCTCATTTCATCCTTATTAGTTTGATATCCCTTGCTCATGCATTTTATGCCATGTCCATGCATCTTGTTAT
>JBBYHO010019546.1:0-55359 GCA_038382025.1 Adansonia gregorii
TTTCAATAGGCATCCGATCATGCCTAGCCCGAAATGATCGGTGGCGACTCCAAGCGTTGGCCATTTTGTGATGGTCACACGAGACTAATAAGATGAGTAATTCATCTTATGGTCCCCCTCACCATATAATAAGTCAAGAATCTATACATTCTCACTCTCATCACATCGCCCAAGAATAATCTCAGTGAAGCAGACATTTTCCAAGTCAGGAAAATATTTTAAGTCGTACGCACTCTTAGATCCATAAGGATCCACCCCGCGGTATGTTGCGACAGCAGTGCTGGCTTACCTTTTTTCTTTCATAGAGGCAGTCATTAGTTCCATATGTTTTATGATTTGATTTAGCATTTTGTATTATTGATGAAGCATCTGGTCTTGCGATTCCTTAACCATTAGCTCAAGTCATTTAATATGAGCTTCATGATTACTCTCCATTATTGGCTTACAGTGTTATGTGTTGTAGCGGTGTATTATGTAAGGTTTTGTGTACTTGATTGATCTCGAAATCCCTTGCACTTTTATGACCCAATTCCTATATTAGAATTTTATTAAAAATATATTTATTGATGAGCATTTATGGTGCAATGATGAGTTAAGATAATGAATGATTGATGCAAATGTAATAAAAATGATGAAATTAAATATGCATATACATTGAAAACAATTGATTCTTGGAATAGCTTCATCAATAACATCATTCATAAAGTCACAAAAGGGTTTTTCTTTTATGACGTGATTACATTTGAAAGTATATAATTGTGCAATCACATGATCAAGAAAACCCAAAAGTAGTTGCCCATAATCTCTAACAAGTATAATGTCTCGCCTTATGGATCAAGTTGCTTCAAGCATGTCATCTAGCTCTAGTTAAGCTATCTAAACTTGCTCAGTGAGGTGCTGATGTTGTTCTTAGTAGTTCAGACGTGCTTGGTTGATTGTCGCTTGCCAATCTAGTTCGTGTTACTTAGAAGCCCTTATTAGTTCATTGATATAACCTTGATGATCCTGAAGAGACCATTCTAACTCCTAGATTTTTGTGAATGAGGGCTTCATTTTCAACCTCGGTGGCTCTCGCATCTTGCATTTGGGCCTCAAGTATTTGATTCCTTTGTTGGCAGGTGGAAGCAAGAGCACGTGCCTTAGTGAACTTTTCTTTGCTGGTTTTGAGCTCTTCCTTTTACTGATTCAGCTCGTGATTGAGAGTGGCAACTTTCGCTTCCTATTTAACTGATGTCTTGCCAATATGTTAGGACTTGTTAGCATTTTGAAGTGTCACATAATCCTTGGTTAGGTTCTCGAGGTTATCTTTGAAGTGATCCCTTTCTTTAACAACTTGATCCATTTCACCATTCCTAAATCTATAGCTGGCCTTTTTTCTCAGGTCGAGAGATTTTTGTAGCAAAAGATGCCTTTTCTCGCTCGAACTCTTTTTTAAGTAGCTCGATCTCAAAAGGTGGTTCCTTTATTGGAATTTGCAGTATCCCAGAGTTAGGTGGTGGTAGTGGATCATTGATATGATAGAGTCTCTATTCTTTCTATCCAGGCATGTTGGGGCTTCCTCTCCAGTATCTTTCCATATACTAGACTTTCTTCAAAGCTTGGAAAGCTAACTAGACTTTGGCTTTATAATTGTGCTCTCTGTATTCAAAATCCCAATGTCCTAAGTCTTTGAAGGACAGGATGAATTGCTGGCACTGAAACTGATGCAATATTAATAGAGGAGCATAGTTGGTATTTCCCTATAATGCTTGGAGCGATACACAAGTGTAGTCTCTATATCTATAAGAATTGACTTAGGGAACACCCATGGGGCTTTCCATGTGATTTCTTCCTCATTGACGTTTTGTAGTTCCTTGACCCGATGCTTTTCTATCTTATCTTGATGACATTCTTCCTCTAATACCATGGAAAAAGGACTGATCTTGAAAAAAAATTTGCCTAACTCTCCCTTTCCTAACACAAAGATGACTTAAGAGCGATATTTGGAGTAATAGGGCAAACCTGATAAACCTTCCTATTCCCATTCTTTTACAAAAGCTAAGGGCACAGATAGTTTTGGCGATAATGGTGGAAGCAAGGTTGATGTTGCAACATAGACAAGAAAAGAAATCTATGACTGCTGCCTTTACATAACCCAAAGTCTTCAAAAATATAACAAACCCATAAATTGCTAAAGCATAGACATCTTGAGCTTTCTTTGGATTACAAAAATTTACCATGCCCTCTTTTAAGCTAGCCCAAGAAATGCATTCACTGTTCCTTTTTACTTTGACGTGACTATCAACCCATGCTTCTATCGCTCTAAGAGTTTGCCTCAACCTCTTCTTGAATGGAGGAGGCATTAGCGCTTTGTAGTAAATCCAATCTGACTTGGCCCTTTCTATGTTAAGCAGAGCTGTGTACTCATCAATGGTAGGGACTAAATCTTGTTGGTTGAAGGTGAAACATTGGTAGGCCAGATTCCAGAACTGTGTTGCAACTCGCAACAAGACATCATCTAACTAAACTCGAAGGAAGAGAGCCATATCCCTGTACTTTTTAGTGAAGGCTTCTTTTTCATTGTTATCCTAACTGTCCCAAATGTGCTTCAATTCTTAACGATCATTCTGAGGGAAATCGACCTTGACCTCTTCATGCATTTTTAAGATGTAGTCATGCTTTAGGATGTCCACGTCTTGGAGACCTTCAACCAAGTTCGGACGTTTTCAAAGGACTCGATAGTGGAGATAAGCTATTGCTCCATAAATGATGCATCTTGTTGAACACCAAATCGGAACAATTATCCCAAAATGATGATAGTCATGATGGTTATGATGAAATGATGCATGCACCAAAACATAAACAAAGGGAAAATAAATTAGTGGAACATACAGGAGACAAATGTAAGGAAATAAAGAATTTAAGAACATCATAACAAAAAATTCATAACATGTCTCAACCATAGTGGTTAGACGAGAAATGGGTAGCATTTCAACATGCCAAGATGCAATCTGCCCTTCATACGGTGATGCAATATCTTATTTTCATGGAAAAATAATCAACTAGTAATAATATTCGTTTATCACCATTAGTACGGATGCACGTTAAGCCATGACTCGGACAGCATAATGACTTATAGTATAAGACATTGTGAACCATGGTTTTTTGTTCACCATCACTTATTTATACAAAGGTTAGCCATCGTTCAAGTGGCACGACAGTATACCTTGATAAATGATAAAAATATAGATACGACTAACAATTGTATACTCACCATCATCGATATAATTATGGTAATTAAGAGTAAAGGTTAGGAATGTTTCCCTGAGTGACCATATTCTTCAAGTATTCTAGTAGCATTCCGGTATTGACATTGTTTAGCTTGTAGGGCTCACTATATAAGGTTTTGAGTTAACGCCTAAATAGGTATCTAAATTGCTCCTCCATCGAGTAAGGACAATCGAAAGACCTCGATCCTAGACCCATTACAGGTTTGTCGAAACAAGTTTGATCCATTTGATTTATTTCCCTGTGCAAATGCGAAGGGTCACTCATAAGAGACATAGGTAATTTACATCTAGGAAGTTATTGCCATGCCTATGCAGAGGGTTACTTACGAAGGCGAATAGCTCACTTCCTGCTAATGATTGGGTTATAACCATGCCATGGAGTTTAGCAAGGAACTAATGCACATGCAAGTGCATGGTGTATGACGGGGAAATGATCAAACCTTTTTGTTTGCTCCTGTATTACCATTTTTATTAAACTGATGATTATTCAAATATAAGATAATCCTAACAATCACGTCAAGCAAAAGATTAGTTGACAAAATGAGAAAAAAATGGTCATAGTTAAAAAATGATCGAGGATCGAAAGAACTAAGAACCTAGCAAGACACGGCTAGTTATTGGCCTAACTCTCTATACAATCCTTAGCGGAGTTGCCAAGCTATTACAACGTACCCCGGGGTGGATCCTCGCAGATTTATGGGTGGGTACAACTTAAAATATTTTCTTAACTTAGAAATGTCTTCTTGATCAAGACTTTTCTTTCACGATGTGATAAGAATAAGAACATGCAGATTCTTGACTTATGGTATAGTGAAGGAGACCATAAGATGAATCCCTTATCTTATTGGTCTTGGGCGACCATTATGAAATGCCCAACGCTTGGAGTTGCCATCGATCATTTCAGGCTAGGCATGATCGGATGCCTATTAAAACCTATGTTTTGAGTTACGAAACTCAAAACCTCAATCTCATGATCTATTAATACAAATATTCATTATTTGGGTTCGGGAGTTGGTTACGCACGATGAGGCATGAACCACTTCATGATGCTTGAAATCGATACCTTACTAGCTATGTCTTATCTCGATTTCAATTCTTTTGATCTTACCTCATTATTATTTCGATATAACCCTCTTTTAATGCATGAATCTTATAGACATACAAATCCAGGTTTTGATAAAAAATTTAATCTCATATATGACCCTAGAGAGATGAGAAATATAGAGACTTTTAATAAAAATGACCTCTGAAATTTACTTTAAAAATAGAATATTCCACTTTAGGCATTGTGTGGGTAATATTGCCCTCAGTTTTATTTGAAATGATTGGAAAACATGACTGCAAATAATTATCACAAAGAAATCATGTTAGTAAAGCAATAAATGAAGTAACATAACATGGATCATTTAATGCAATGATAAAGAAAAGGATGGACTATTGGAATTTATCTCGCAATTGGCATTGATTATTTAGGAATAATCAAATCCATAATTTTTAAGATGCATCTATGTTTCTAGATTGAACAAGGTTTGTTTGGCACATTCATGGAAATCCAAGAAGGAGAAAAAAAAAGATTTTTTGTAGTTGAAAGATAGGGTTAGAGTATCCACTCAGAAAGTTAGGGTTAAGTTCCCCGTAGATAACAAATAATTTTAACAAAAAAGGATTTTTAAATCTTGACAATTTTGAAAAGCGAAACTGGAGTATCCCCTTGAAAGGTCAGGGTTGGATTATCCCCATGGATGATAAATCATTTGACAAAGGAAGATTTTTCAATCTCAATAATTTTGAAAGGTGAAGTTGAAGTATCCTATCAGAAGGTCAAGGTTGGAGTATCCCTGAAAGTGACATATTTGACGTTTTTTAAGGAAATTGAGTTG
This sequence comes from Adansonia gregorii, assembly GCA_038382025.1. Lineage (NCBI taxonomy): Eukaryota > Viridiplantae > Streptophyta > Magnoliopsida > Malvales > Malvaceae > Adansonia > Adansonia gregorii. The sequence goes on from JBBYHO010019546.1 coordinate 5,150, forward strand.
GAAACTTAAATTGACAAAACTTTTTGATTTAGAAAATGATTGGGCATTTAAACAACTTTTGACAAAAGAAATTATTATGAATGAGGATGTTAAAGAAGTAAAATATGTTTGTTCCTTGATATGAGCCTATGGGGCACGTTCTCGAGGCTGATCAAGGTGGTACAGAGACATTCGAATGTTTCGAGACAAAATTAGAGAAAACAACTTAATTTTGGCCATAACCGAAAATAGGGGACAACATCATGCTATCCTGCTTCCCAAATTTATTCTAAATTGGTTTAAAGACTTTAAAGGGTGGACAAGATACCTTAGAAAGTAACTTGATGAAGGTCAACCTAAAAATATTACCAATATCCCAAAAAGTCACTTTTCGAGGGAATAAATTTTCAAGTTCGGATTAATTTTGCTGCTGGCAGAGCATTCGAGGGACAAGATGTGTCCAAATTTAAAAAATCATTCCGGACTCATTTGGTATCAAAAAATTGCAAATAATACCTTTCTAGGAGGGGAATTTCATGAACGTTTTAAGAAAAATGCTGGATAGATTGGAAAAATCGTTTGGTGTGCTTAAAGGGCCCAACTAGATTGCACTTTGCTCACTCGAGGGATTTTGGATAGTCTAGGTTTGAAAAATCATAGCTTTTTGAGCCAGACTGATCCGAGGATGAACAAGACCTCATTTTAAAGGTATTTTGACACACTTTCAGCGAAAAGTGTTATAAAATGCACAAAAAATATTTAAGATTTTAAAGTGATTTTTCAATTTGTAACAGTGCTACTGCCAATAAGGGACAAAGTACAGCAGAGGATTTTTTTATTTTCTTTATGTTTATGGATCAAACATGAGTCATCAACATTCGAATGTCCATGACTAAAGGGAAAGAGTGGCATGAGCGTCACAAACTTAGTTGCACAACCCTAAAGTATTTTAGGATGATGAGTAGCTCATTGATCATACCACTCAAGGTTTTGACTTAAAAGGAAGGCACGAGCATTTCAAGAACAAGTGTAAGGCCACTTTTGTCGCAACATCAGAAGATTTGAGCTGCTTTAATGAAGATTCTAGATATGGAAAACTGAATTTTTCCCAAGATATTTTGCTCTCTTTAAGGAAAATGCTAACTCTATGCTAATCCTTATTGGTTGAAAGGTTAACATGTTTGGCTTGGGAAGGTTTTGAAAATTAGTTTTTGACAGCCATCAAACATGAATTTAGACAAGGAGGAGACAATGAACATACAAGGGAATAGCACAAAACATGAATAGGGATGCTAACTTTTCTAATGGCCTAGACAAAGAAAGTGTTATGCACTTTGACAAGAAACTACTATGAAATCTGAAAATGACAATAATTCATGGCAAGATGCAAGCTAATGTATAGATATGCTTGAAATATGTTAGGCTAATGATTCATACATGAATTAGTTATAACAGGATGCATGGATATGGCATAAAATGCATAAGTAAGAGCTATCAAAATAATAAGGATGAAATGAGGCATTTTGCATATCAAAGGGGCATTAAGGCATCCAAATCCTAAACTACCACAACCAAGCCATAAAAATGTGTGAGAATCCTAAGAGGGTGATGGAAATATGGATAGCTCACAAAAATGATGAAAATGCTGAAAAATAAAAAATGAAAGTGATAACGTAAAAAGTTATACCAACAACCTTTAATTTTTGGCCAAATAGTTGGAAAAGCAAAGATGGCGTGAATTTTCCTCTTTTCCTTGTTGTTAATAAGCAGGAAAAAAAGAAAACCAATAAGGTTTTGGTTCTGATATGGACGAGTGATTTTTAGAATGTGTAATGGTTGGGAATAAGTGTTTTTGGGTGGTGAGTGAAGAGCTACAGGAATTTGGTTTTCTTGATGTAGGAATATTTTTTGGAAGCTAAAAATAAGTTGGAATCTAACTTTTTTAGTTGAGATATAGGTGGTCTATTTATACCAGCATTTTAGAACCAATTTAGAGGTGCTTTTGGTCATTTCTCGAGGGACACATAGTGATGTCATCTTGATGGCTATAAAATGGTTATAGGGAGCAACTTGCTGCCAATGTGATGGACATAGGGTGGTTGGTTTAAATGCTAAAATGATTTTCTAACAAATAGGGTGGCTGATGGTGATCTTAGTCAACAAACTAGGGAGAAGTAAGGTGATCATATGATATTGACCTTTTTGATCTAATTTAGACGTAAAAAATGTTTTGATTAGTTCAAAAGTCCAAATTCATAATCTGATATGGGTTTTGATATTTTCTGATGCAAAGAAACGAGTAAACATCGAGTTTTTGATCAATGGTGGACAAGTCAAAAATGCCCAAAAAATGGAAAATAGCCTGTATGTACCAATATATCAATATATTTGGTCCAAAAACCTCGAGTGTATCGATACATGTTGATATGTATCGATACATTTCTTTATAGAATGCATGTTTTGGCCTTGCCATCATCTAGTATCAGTACATGACCTCTAGTATTGATACATAAGCTCATGTATCGATACTATAAACGTTGAACTACATCCTTTGATGCCACATCTTTGTATTTACCTTTGATATGATCCATAGGCCTTTTTGACCTCCTCAAAATACTTTTTCCCTGGGCAATCGTCCCTCATTTCACGTCCTTGCTTTCAAATTGCTAAAAAATAACCTAGACAAAATAAGTGTCTACACCTACCATTGATGAGTACATAGCCCTGCTCAACATATAAAGAGCCAAGTCAGATCAGATTCACTGCAAGGCACTAATGCCTCCTCTATTCAAGAAAAGGTTGAGACAAGTTCTTGAAGCCACAAAAGCATGGGTTGACAGTCACGTTAAAGTAAAAAGAAGCAGCAAATGTATCTCTTAGGCCAGCTTGAAAGACACCATGGTAAATCTTTCTGACCAAAAGAAAGTTCAAATGTCTACGCTCTGGCAATCTATAGGCTCGTCATATTCCCAAAAACTTTGGGTTATGTAAAGGCGGCATCTATAGATTTCTTTTTTTGCCAATGTTGTGACATCAACCCTGCTTCCACCATTATCATTGAAACCATCTGCGCCCTTAGCTTTTGTAAAATAATGGAACATGAAGGTTTATTAGGTGTGCCCCCATTGCTCCATATATGGCTCCTAGGTCATCTCTATGCTAAGGAAGAAAGAACCAGGCAAAATTTCTTCTTCAAGTTCAGGCCTCTATCCACAGTATTAAAGGAAAAATGTCATTAAGATAAGACAGAAAAGCATTGGGTTGAGGAATTACAAAACATCAAAGAGGAAGAAATCATGCGGTGAGCCACATGGGTGTTCCCTCAGTCGATTATGTACAAATGTGGAGACTACACTTTGGTGCCACTCTTGGGATTATGAGGAAATACCAGTTATGCTCTTCTATTGGTATTGCATCAGTTTTAGTGCCAGCAATTCATCTCGTTCTTTGCAGACTTAAGATATTTAGATTTTAAATACAGACAGCCTAATTATAAAGCAAAAGTTTAGTCGGCTTTCCAAGCCTGGAAAAAGGTTTATTGCATGGAAAAATACTAGAGAGGAAGCCCCACCACTCGTAGATATAAAAAATAGAGACTCCATCGTATCAACGATCCATTACAACCACCCAACTTCGAGATACTGCAAATCATAATAAAGGAACTGCCTTCTGAGATCAAGCTACTTAGAAGGGAGTTCAATGGAGAAAAGGCATCATTGGCCATAGAAATCTTTAGACTTAAGGAGGAAAAGGGCCAGCGAGAGATAGATATCTATATTAGGAATGGTGAAATAGATCGAATCGTTAAAGAAAGAGATCACTTCAAAGATGACCTCGAAAGCCTAACTAAGGATCATATGCACTCTAAAAAGCTAATAAGTCCTGACATATTGGCAAGACATCAGTTAAATGGAAAGCAAAAGTTGTCACTCTCAATCGTGAGCTAAATCAGCAAAAAAAAGAAGTCAGAACTAGTAAAGAAAAATTCATGAGGGCACGTGCTCTTGCTTCCACCTACCAACGAAGGAATCAATGACTCGAGGCCCAAATGCCAGATGTAAGAACTATCAAGGTTGAAAATGAAGCCCTTACTCATAGAATCCAGGAATTAGAATAGTCTCTTCAAGATCATCAAGGTCATATCAATGAACTAATAAGGGCTTTCGAGCAACGCAAACTAGATTGGTAAGTGACAATCAACCAAGCATGCCTGAACTACCAAGAATAATAATAGCACCTCACTGAACAAGTTTAGATGGCTCAACGAGAGGTAGATGACATGATTGAAGCAACTTGGTCCATAAGGCAAGACATCATACCTGTTGGAGATTATGAACAATAACCTTTGGGTTTTCTTGATCATGTGATTACATAATATAATCACATTAGATACCTTTAGATGTAATCATGTCATAAAAGAAAAAATACCCTTTTGTGACTCTATGAATGATGTTATTGATGAAGCTATTCCAAGAATCAATTGTCTTCAATGCATATGCATATTTAATTTCACCATTTTTCATTACACTTGCATCAATCATTCATTGCATCATAAATGCTCATCAATAAATATATTTTTAAATAAAAGTTGAATATGAGAATTGGGCCATAAAAGTGCAAAGGATTTCGAGATCAATTAGGAACATGGAACCTTACATCACGCACCGTTACAACACATGACACCCTAAGTAAATCATGGAGAATGATAATGAAGCTTGTATTGAGCAACTTGAGCTAATGGTTAAGGAATCACAGGACCAGATGCTCCGTTAGCAAAATGAAATGCAAACCTAGATGGCAAGACTTATGGAACTAATGACAGCCTCTGTGAAAGAAGAAAGGGCAAGCTAGCACTATTGAAATAAGGAATGATCCTCCAAACGTTGAAAATCCCCTTGCCAATAATCTAGAACCCCCCGAAAGGGAAATTAGGCAAGAATAATGGCTTGTTCCTCCACTTACCACTCAGGCTCCACCAGTCATCTACCCAAATCCCATTGCAACAGGTTAATTCATTCTCGGTACTTAAGAGGTGAATGCAAGAGTGTCATAGGCAGATCTGATAGCCCTTGACCATGAGGAACCAAAGAAAATAGAAGGTCAAAAGTCCACCATGACTATGGAAGAAGTAAGTAAATTCTAGCTACTAGAAAAATTTCTCCAAGCTATTGAGGGAGTGACAAGTTCAAAGCTCTTAACATGCAATCCCTATCTTTAGTGTCCAACCTTGTCATTCCGTCAAATTTTAAAGTCCTAGAGTTTGAAAAGTTTAATGGACCATTGATCCTTTTATCCATGTCTGAATGTACTTGTAAAAGATGGTCGGGTACGAGAAAGATGAAAAGCTCTTCATCCATTGCTTGTAGCACAACCTCATTGGGATAGTAGCTCTATGGTATATCGAGCTACAAAATGTGAAAATTCAATCATGGGCTAACTTAACTAAGGCATTTCTAAATCAATACCAGCAAATGTCAAATTAGGTGGCAGATCAACTTTCCCTATTGAATTTTGAAAAAAAAATCCATTTAAAATTTCAAACAATATACCCAAAGGTAGAGAGAAGAAGCAGCCTTAGTCCAGCCTCCCTTTACAGAAAAAGAGATGACAGTTTACTTTTATTCACAACTTATGTGCTCTTTATTATGAGAAGCTCATAAGGAATGCCACTAAGAAATTCATAGACTTGGTTCTCTCTAGAGAAATGATCGATGCCACTATTAAGAGTGGTAGAATGCCTATAGGGGAAATAGTTGGATTAAGTAAGTAGGCCTCTACTGATAAAAAAATGAAAGAGAAAGCCACTGCCATAAATTATGCTGGCTCATCTCAGCTAAAATAACATCAAGCACCCAACCCTCGCTACTCAAGAATGCCACGTTCTTACCCTATCACAATATCTTTGCAGCCAATCTATGCCACAACTTCTAACCCATCAATTGCAATCCCATCAAACCTACCACAAAGCTACCATCCATAAGTCCACCAAAATACTAATCGAACAATCGATAATGCACTCGACAATTAAGTTGTAAATCAACCAAGACAATATTTTGATCCTATCCCTATAATTTATAAGGAGCTCTACCAAACTTTACCTCAAAATCATTTAATGGCCCTAATTTATGTCCCAGAAAAGAAGCCACCACACCCACAATGGTACAACCCTAACACCCACTGTGAATACCATGCTAGGCAGTAAGGCATGACATTGAGAACTACCTGTATTTCAAAAAAATGTGCAAAATCTAATTAACTCAAAAGTCTTGCAGTTCAAGATGAACCAGAGACCAAATGTTATAGCCAATCCTTTACCAAACCACATTGAGCCAACTACAAACATGATCGGTACCAAGCCATAAAAATTGTGTCCTTCCACCAAGACCTGATTTTGATGATGGGGTTATGATAGAAGCCCCTACACTTTTTCTATCCCTTTCATGTAATGTCAAGAAATGAAAACCTACCTGCCCTCACCCAAAGGCAGGTAGGTGTCCTATGTCAAGGGCATTTTTATCAAACAATATCAATGAAATGACTTTTGCTTATATCATTCCATATTGTGTGCTTACTTCACTTTTTAATCTCTTTGTCTCAATTACTCTATTACCTTCATTCTTATCCAAATCCCTAGGCTATGTATGTGCCTTTTGCAATGTCTATTTCTTCAACCTTTTAAGTGTCTTGACGACAGTGACGTGGATGTGTCTGATGGGTCTTTGAAGATTGATTTTGAACAATCAATTTGCATTAGTGAAGTTGATCCTAAAAAAGGTTTCAAAGAAAGCTTTGTACCACCAGAACTCCTACAGTTCAAGATCCAGCATCATAATTCTATCCTTTGTTGCCCAAAGATGAATAGAGCAGTCAAGCCAGCCAACAAAAACGTCAAAAGAATAGTTGAAAAAATGGTTAAGACTTACAAATACTAGCATGAAAAGCTATCCTTTGCACTTCATGCCTATCAGACCTCAATTTAAACTTCCATGAGTGCTACCCTATTCTCTTTGTCTGTAGGATGGAAGCTGTATTACCTATCGAAGTCGAGATCCCTTCTCTCAGAGTCTTGATGGAAACCAAACTTAAAGAGGCTGAATAGGTCAAGAATAGATACGACTAGTTCATCTTTATTAAGGAAAAGCACATGAAAGCCATCTGCCATGGTCAAATGTATCAAAGACGCATGATCTGAGCCTAGACAAAAATATGTACCCATGATAATTTCACCCAAGCGAATTGGTATTGAAAAAGATCCTTCTAATTCATGAAGATGCACAGAGCAAGTAGACCCTTAATTAGGAAAGACTGTATGTCGTGATACAAGCCTTCTCCGAAAAGGCCCTAATCTTATCAGAAATAGATGCCAATGCCTTGCCCAACCCAGTTAACTCAGATTTCATCAAGAAATATTACACATAAAGGGCGAAAACTTGAAAAGATGACCTTAAAAAAATAAAAAAAAAGCAAAAGAAGAAGCAAAAAATAAAAAAAAATTAAAAAACAAAACAAAAACAAAAAGATAAAAGAAAAAAAAACAAAAAGGGGTTTAGATGAAAATTCAAAAGGGCAAATGGGCAGTCAACATGACTACAGTTAAAAACCACAAGGGTGACTTGAGAAGATTAATTTTGATGGGGCATAGACTGAGATCACTTACAGAACAAAACAAAGAATCCTAAGGATCTTTCGAAGATCAGCTCATACTAGTCATATTTATTGTTTAAGAAAGATCCTAAAAAGCATCTAAAGAGCATCCATGTCATGATTGTTAAAGGCATATTTTGCCCAAAAGATTATTCTTCTGGCTACCCAATCACTTGTTTGTCAAATAGTATACCAAGTTCTACATCTTGTCATGAACAAATATTACCTTGTTTTTTTAACCCTTATACAATTCACATTGCACTTGTCATTTAACTGATAATGTTTGATAATCAATTGAAATATGCATTAGGGCATCTAAATATTAAATTAAAAGGAAAAGCATAGGGAACTCTGCTCATGCCCTGATCATCAAGATCATGCACTTTTGACATCCAAACACTGACTTGACATGACCATACACTAAACTGTTTCTTGCTTTCACAAGTCACATCTCAAGAAAAACCATTTTAGGCTAACCAAAAATCAACCTATGCGTTCAGAATCCTATTGAAACCAAAGAAATTAACCTAATCAGTCAAATAGTCTCTACATTATTGACAATGCCTTCCAATTGTTAGGAAAATGATTGAGCCTTCTGAATCGGGAAACAAAACAATCCAAATTCTTGAGAATAAATTTTTGGTCATATCCCTAATAGAGCCAGGACAACTTACAATTCCTAGTAGGATTAGGAAAATTTTCATTTATAGTTGCATCAAAGATAAATCACCATCCCTATGAGAGTCTGAATGATGTACAAGGAGAACTATGGCTATCTCTTGTATTAGACATCACATCATACAGTCATGATAGCATTCCACATCATGCATTCACATTACCATCATACATCATCATTTTTACAATACCACTTGAAGCTAGGTTTAATGAACCTCTAAGGAATTCCTGGTAAGAATTTTAAGCTTCGTAAACCAAATGTCATTTAGGTAAATTTTTTTCTTCTCATCACTCATGTCAAAACCCTTGTTATCAAGAAACTACTGTCAAAGTGTTAGTGTTAAAAATTTGTTGTCCAAAAACTATCATAAAAAACTTTTACCGAAAACATTTGTCAGAAGCTTTGTCAAGAATTTCGTCAAGAAACCGTGTTAAAACCCTTTCATCAGGAAATTTTGTCATTAACTTTTGTTAAGAAAAATTGTATTAAAAGTTTTATCGAAAACTTTGCCGCCATCCTTTTTAAAGCCCACAAATAACTGGCACCTTTTTAAAGCCCATAAGTCAATGGCACCTTTCCAAAAACCTATAAGTCAATGGCACCCTTTTTAAAACCCATAAGTTAGTGGTGCCCCTTTAAAACCCATAAGTCAATGGCACCTTCTTCAAAGGCCATAAGTTAGTGGCACTTTTATGAAAGCCCATAAGTTAGTGGCACTCTTTTAAAGCCCACAAGTCAATGGCACCTCTTCAAGGCCTATAAGTCAGTGGCACTTTTCTAAAAGCCTACAAGTCAGCGGCATTTTTTTCAAAGCCTATAAGTCAGTGGCACCTTTTTAAAGCCCATAAGTTAGTGGCACACTTTTCAAAACCCATAAGTAAGTGCCTCTTTTTCAAAGCCTATACAAGCCGGTGGCACCTAGTCTAAGTCAAAGCCTACATAAGCTGGCAGCACTTGAGTCAATGCCCCCACAAGCTAGCGGCATCTTTTTCAAAGCCCACACAAATTGATGGTGCCTTGTTTGAGTCAAAGACCGCATAAGCTGATGGCACCCGAGTCAAAGCCTACACAAGTTGGTGGCACTGAAGTCTGAGTCAAAGCTTGCATAAGCTGGCGACATCTGAGTTAAACCCACACGAGCTGATGGCACCTAAGTCTAAGTCAAAGCCTGTATAAGGTTATGGCATTTAAGTGAAAGCCCACACGAGCTAGTGGCACCTAAGTCTAAGTCAAAGCTCACATAAGCTAATGGCACCCGAGTCAAAACCCACAGGAGCTGGTGGCACCTAAGTCTAAGTCAAAGCTTGCACAAGTTGGTAGCATCTAAGTCAAAGCCCATATAAGCTGATGGCATCTAGTTTGAGTCAAAGCCTACATAAGGTAGCGGTACCCAAGTCAAAACCCACACGAGCTGTTGGCACCTACATTTAAGTCAAAGCTCGCATAAATTGGCGGTATCTTTTTGAAAGCCTACATTAGCCAATGGCACCTAGTTTAAGTCAAAGCTCGCATAAGTTAATGGTACTCGAGTCAAAGGCTATATAAGTTGGTGGCACCCAAGTCTAAGACAAAGCCCAAACAAGCTGGTGGCACTGAGTCAAAGCCCATATAAATTGGTGGCACCCAAGTTTAAGTCAAAGCTCACATAAGCTGGTGGCACCTGAGTCAAAGCCCACACAAGCTGGTGGTACCTAGTCTGAGTTAAAGCCCGCATAAGCTAGCGGCACTTGAGTTAAAGCCCACAGAAGCTGGTGACACCTAAGTCCGAGTCAAAGCCTACAGAAGCTAACGGCACCCAAGTCTAAGTCAAAGCCCACACAAGCTGGTGACACCCAAGTCTAAGTTAAAGCCTACACAAGCCAGCGATGCCCAAGTTAAAGTTGACCCAAGCTAGTAGCACCTACTCTAAGTTAAAGCCCGTATAAGCTAGCGATACCCAAGTCAAAGCCCACATGAGCTGGTGGCACCCAAGTCTAAGCCAAAGCTCGCACAAGTTAACAGCACCCAAGTCAAAACCTACAAAAGCTAGTGGCACCCAAGTCTAATTCAAAGCCCACACGAGCTGGTGGCACTTGAGTCAAAGCTCGCACCAGCTAGTGGCACTTAAGTTTAGGTCAGAGTTTGCACAATTTAGTGGCACGCACATAAAAAATCCATGATCCTTTGCACCGCCTAAAGGGGTCAAACCTTTAAAAACCTAGCACCCTAGTGTTCTGCGAAGCATCATTACACCCTCGACAAAATAATGTTTATTCGTCTTTACCTTATTCTTGATTCAAAGCAACGATCAAAGAGAGGCAGCTATGGACATCTTATTTTATCTGGGCTAATTTTTTAGCAATCTAAAGCATAAATGTGAAAAAGGGTGATATGTTATCGCCCGATGAAAAAGTATTTTGAGGAGGTCAAGAAGGCATATGGATCATATCAAAGGTATATGCAAAGATATCACATCAAAGGACTAATTCAAGGTGTCCAGGGATAAAATATATGATAAAATTCATAATTTTGCTTTAATATATTGCAACATGGTTCTCATGTATCGATGCAATGCTCCAACATGCCAAAAATTTCAAATATCTCTATTTGCATCGATACAACGTGTAAATGTATCGATACATAAGCTTATGTATCAATACAGGAGCTTATGTATCGACACTAGGCCATGCCAAGGCCAAAATATGCATAAGCTTATGTATCGATACAGAAGCTCATGTATCAATACTAGGCCATGCTAAGGCCAAAACATGCATTCTGTAAAAAATTGTATCAATACGTATCAAAGATGTATCGATACAATGGTTCAAGTATCGATACAATGTTTATTGTATCCATACACTTAAGGTTTTTGGACAAAATGTATCAATATATTCTATAATGCATTGATACATATAGACCATTTTCCATGATCCGAGCATTTTTTACTCGCCCACCATTAGTCAAAAATTTGATTTTAACTCGTTTCTTTGCATTAGAAAGGATCAAAACCCATATCAGATTATGAATTTGGACTTTTGAATTAATCAAAACATTTTTTTTGAAGTCTAAATTAGATAAAAAAGGCTAATGTCACATGATCACCTTACTTTTCCCTAGTTTATTGACAAAAATCACTATCAGCCATCCTACTTGCTGGAAAATCATTTTAGCATTTCAACCAGCCACCTATGTTCATCATATTGGTAGTAAGTTGCTACTTGTAGCCACTCTATAGCCACCAAGCTAACATCACTTTATCCCCCTTAAGAAATGACCAAAAACACCTCTAATTTTGCTCCAGAATAGTGGTATAAGTAGGCCACTTATATCTTGGCTAAAAAAGGTAAGATTCCAACTTGTTTTAGCTTCCAAAAATACATTTACACATCAAGAAAACAAATCCTATAGCTTTTCACTTACCACCCAAAAATAACCCTAAAATACTCACTCTCAACCACTACATATTTTAAAAATCACCCTTACCCATACTAGAACCAAAACCTTATTATTTCTGTCTTTTTCTTGCTTATTAACAGTAAAGAAAAGAGGAAAATTTAAGCCATCTTTACTACTCCAACTATTTGGCCAAAAAATAAAGTTTTATTCGTATAACTTCTTACATTATCACTTTCATTTTTTGTTTTTTAGAATCTTCATCATTTTAGTGAGATCTCCATGTTTCCATCACCCTCTTAGGATTCTCATGCATTATTTTGGCCTTTGGTTATGGTAGTTTAGGATTTGGATGCTTTAATGCCCCTTTCATGTGCAAAATGCCTCACTTTATCCTTATTATTTTGATAGTTCTTGCTCATGCGTTTTATGCCATATGCATGCATCTTGTTATGATTAATCCATGTATGAATCCTTAGCTTAGCATATTTCAAGCATGTTTATATGTTAGCTTGTATTTTGTCATGAATCATTGTTATTTTCAACATGCTTCATTCTATAAAATGTATGCATAAAACTTTCTTTATAAAGACCATTGGTAAAGTTAGCATCCCCATTCATGTTATGTGCCATCCCCTTATATGTTTATTGTCTTCCTCTTATCAAAATGCATGTTTAATAGCTGTCAAAAACTGATGTTCAAAACCTCCCCAAGCTAAGCAGGTTAACCTCAGCCAATGAAGATTAAATGAACTTAGCATTTTCCTCAAAGTTAGCAAAAAAATCTTAGGGAACATTAAGTTTTCCAGATCTGGAATCTTGATTAAACGAGCTCAAAACTTTTAATTTTTCAACAAAAATGGCCTTGTACTTGTTCCCTAAATGTTTATGCCTTGTTTTTAAGTCTAAATCATAAGTGGTATGATCAATCGGTTGTTTCATCATCCCAAACTACTCGGGCTGTGCAAATAAGTTCGTGACACTCATGCCACTCTTTCCCTTTAGTCATGGATGTTCAAATGTTAATGACTTGAGTTTGGACCTGTAAACATAAAAAAAAAAAAAGAAATATCCCTTATTGGCAGTACAACTATTTTAAATTGAAAAATCACTTTAAAATCTCAAAAGATTTTTGATGAATTTTTTAATATTTTTCTCTCAAAGTGTGTCAAATTATGTTTAAAATGATTTCTTATTCACCCTTGGATCAGTCTGAATAAAAGGGTTATGATTTTTCAAACCTAAACTATCTGAAATCCTTAGAGTTAACAAAGTGCATTCTCATTGGGCCCTTTAGAGCTACTAAATGATTTTTACAAATCTGTCCAACATTTTTCCTTAAAAGTTCATGAAATTCCCTTTCTAAAAAGGTATTATTCGTAATTTTTTATACCAAATGAGTTTGAGGTGATTTTTCAAATTTTGACACACTTTGTTCCTTATATGCTCTGCCGGTAACATAATCAACCCAAACTTGAAAATTTTTTTCCTTAAAAATTAATTTTTTAGGATATTGGGAACATTTTTAGATTGACCCTCATCAAGTTACCTTTCTGACTGTATCTTGTCCATCCTCTAAAGCTTTCAAACCAATCCAAAATAAATTCAAAAAGTGGGATCATGCAATGTTATCCCCTATTCTCGGTCACTGTTAAAATTAAGTTGTTTTCCCAAATTTTGTCTTGAGACATTCGAATATCTGTATGTCACCCTTATCAAACTTTAGAACATGCTTTGACCTCCCATAAGCTTGTATTAGGGCATGAACATATTTTGCATCTTTACCATCTAATTCACAATAATTTCTTTTACCAAAAATCGTCGGAATGCTCACCCATTTTCTAAATCATGAAGTTTTGTCAACTTAAGTTTTCCAACCTGACTTTTTAAAAAAGTGTCAGATATGTCACTTTTGGGGATACTCCAACCTTGACCTTTCAAGGGGATACTCTAACCCCGCTTTTCAAAATTATCAAGATTTAAAAATCTTACTTTATCAAAATTATTTGTCATCTATGGGGATACCAACCCCTATCTTTTGAAGGGATACTCTAACCCAACTTTTCAAAATTGTCAAGATTTTGAAATCTTCCTTTGTCAAAATTATTTGTTAACCACTAGGATACTGCAACCTTATCTTTGTAAGGGATATTCTAATCCTGTTTTTCAACTACAATTAAATTTTTCTCTTCCTGGACTTCCATGAATATGTCAAACAAATCTCATTTAATCCAGAAACCCAGATGGATCTTGGAAGTTTTTGATTCAGTTATTTCCTAATAATCGATGCCAAATGTGAGTTAAATTTCAATAGTTTATCCCTTTTCTTTATCACTGCATTGAATGATCCATGTTATGTTATTTCATTTTTTGCCTTACTAACATGATTTCTTTGTGATGATTATTTTCATTCATGTTTTCCAACCATTTCAAATAAAACTAAGGGTAATATTCCACGGGGGTATTTCTCTAGTGCCTAAAATGGAATATTCCATTTTTCAAAGTAAAATCCAAAGGTCATTTTTATTGAAATCTCTATATTCCTTATCTTTCCGGGGCGTATATGAGATTAAATCTTTTTCATCAAAACTTGGATTTGTATTTTTATAAGATTCAAGCATTAAAAGAGGGTTATATCAAAATAGTGATAAGGTAAGATCGAAAGAATCGAAATCGAGATAAGATATAGCTATTAAAGTGTTAATTTCGGGCATCGAGAAGAGGTTCATACCTCATCATGCGTAACCACCTCTCAAACCTAAACAATGAATCTCTATGCCCATGTAGACCACAAGATCGATGTTTTAAGTTTCATAACTCAAAACATAGGTTTCAATAAGCATCTGATCATGCCTAGCCTAAAATGACCAATAGTGACTCCAAGCATTGGCCATTTCTTGATGGTCATCCAAGACTAATAAAATGAGTGATTCACTTATGGTCCCCCTTACTGTATCATGAGTTAAGAATATGTACTTTCTCATTCTCATCACATCATGAAAGACAAGTCTCGATCAAGAAGACATTCCCAAGTTAGAAAAATATTTTAAGTGGTATGTACCCTTAGATCTGCAAGGATCTACCCCGAGGTATGTTGTGACAATTGGGAATATAAACATATGCTCTTCCTTAGCGTATGCACTATTGAGGCTTGGTTTTGGTAGGAAAAGCTTTTATTTTCACCATTTACCTTAAATCAAAGTTCTTCATCAAATGGGACAAACTTGGATTCTTATAATAATCTCTAATATTTTGGTGATTGTGCATTATAAACACATTCTCCTCATTGGGATACATGATTTTGATGTTTTGATTTGCCTGGAAAAGCTTTTCATTCCAATAGTTTCCTTAAAATCCAAATTTGTTTGTCAGATGGGATGAACTTGGATTCTCATAATAATCTCCATCCTTTTGGTGCTTGGGCACTAGAAATACCTTTTCTTCATTGGGATACATGATATTGATGCTTTGGTTTGGTTGAAAAACATTTTTTCCACCTTTTTCCTTACAATCAAAGTTTATATGCCAAATAGGATAAACTTGTATTCTCAAAATAATCTCTATTCTTTTTATGATTGGATGCTATAAACATATCTTCGTCATTGGGATACATGAAATTAATGCTTTAGTTGGGCAAGAAAAGCTTTTTGTTCCACCATTTACCTTAGAATCAGAGTTCATCTCTCAAAATGGGATAAACTTGGATTCTCATAATAATTTCCAATCATTTGGTGATTGGGCTCCGTAAACACATTCTCCAAATTGTGATACATGATATTGATGCTTTTGTTTGGTAGGAAAAGCTTTTCCTTCCACCATTTACCTTAGAATCAAATTTTATTTGTCAAATGGGATAAACTTGAATTCTTGTAATAATCACCATTCTTTTGGTGATCGAAATATAAACAAATGCTCCTTCCTGGCATACGCACTATTAAGGCTTCTTTTGGCAGGAAGAGCTTTTATTTTCACCATTTCCCTTAGAAATAAAGTTCTTTATCAAATGGGGATAAGCTTGGATTCTCGTAATAATCTCTAATATTTTAGTAATTGGGCATTATAAACATATTCTCCTCATTAGGATAAATGATTTTGATGCTTTGATTTGCCAAGAAAAGCTTTTTATTCCAACATCTTCCTTATAAAAAAATTAATTATTCAAATAGGACAAATTTTGATTCTCGTAATAATCTCTATCTTTTTGGTAATTAGGCACTATAAATACCTTTTTCTTATTGGGATACACAATATTGATGCTTTGGCTTGGTAGGAAAAGCTTTTCTTTTTACTTTTTTCTTTAAAAGCAAAGATCATCTATCAAATGGCACAAACTTGTTTTCTCATAATAATCTTTATTCTTTTTGTGATGGGGTGCTATAAAGACTTGTCATTGGGGTACATGAACTTAACGCTTTAGTTTAGCAGGGAAAGCTTTTCATTCCACCATTTACCTTAGAATCAGAGTTTATCTATTAAAAAGTGACAAACTTGGATTCTCATAATAATCTTAAAGCTTTGGGTGATTAGGCATTATAAACATATTCTCCACATTAGGATCCACGATATTGATTTTTTTTGGTAGGAAAAGCTTTTTTCTCTGCCATTTGCTGTGAATCAAAGTTCATATGTCCAAATAGGATAAACTTGGATTTTTGCAATAATCCTTATTTTTTTATTGGTTGGGCATTGTAAAGAAATTCTCCTTATTGTGATACATGACATTGAGGCTTTTGTTTGGCAGGAAAAGCTTTTCTTTCCACTATTTTTCTTAGCATCAAAGTTCATCTATCAAAAGAGGATGGACTTGGATTCTCATATTAATCTCCAATCTTTTAGTGATTAGGCACTATAAATGCATTCTCCTCATTGCGATACACGATATCGATGCTTTTGGTTAGAAGAAAATGCTTTTTTTCCACCATTTTCCTTTTAATCAAAGCTTGTCTGTCAAATAGGACAAACTTGGATTCTAGTAATAATCTTCAATCTTTTGGTGATTGGGCACTATAACGACATTATCCCCATTGGGATACATGATACCAGAGCTTTTGGTTAGCAAAGAAAGCTTTTTTTCCACCATTTCCTTAGAATCAAATTTCTTCTCTTAAATGGGACAAACTTGGATTCTCGTAGTAATCACCATTCTTTTGGTGATTAGGAATTACAAACATATGCTTTTTCTTAGGATATGCGTTATTAAGGCTTTGGTTTGGTAGGAAAAGATTTTCTTCCTACTATTTTCCTTAGCATTAATATCCATCTATCAAATAGTGCAAACATGGATTCTCATAATAATCTTTATTCTTTTGGTGATTGGCACTATAAACACATTCTCTTCATTGGGATAAATGATAATAGGGCTTTTGTTTGGTAGAAAAAGCTTTTTTTTTTACACCATTTTGCTTAAAATCAAAGTTCATCCATTAAAATAGGGCAAACTTGGATTCTCATAATAGTCTCCATTCTTTTGGTGATTGGGCATTGTAAACACATTCTCTTAATTGGGATACATGATATTGATGCTTTTGTTTGGTAGAAAAAGCTTTTCTTTCCACCTATTTTCATAGAGTTGAAGTTCATCTGTCAAATGGGACAAACTTGGATTCTAGTAATAACCTTCAATCTTTTGGTGATTAGGCACTATAAATGCATTCTCCTTATTAGGATACATGATATCAATGCTTTTGGTTCATAGGAAAAGCTTTTTTCCACTATTTTTGTTTGAATCAATGCTTATCCTTTAAATAAGACAAACTTGGATTCTCATAATAATCACATTTCCTTTGGTGATCAGGAACTATAAACATATGCTATTTCTTGGGATATGCACTATTAAGGCTTTGGTTTGGTAGAAAAACTTTTCTTTTCACCATTTCCCTTAGAATCAATGTTCATCTATTAATTAGGACAAACATGGATTCTCATAATAATCTCTATTATTCAATCTAGTATACATGATATTGATACTTTTGTTTGGCAGAAAAACCTTTTCTTTCCACCATTTTTTATACAATCAATGTTCATCCATTAAAATGGGACACACATGGATTCTCGTAATAATCTCTGATTTTTTAGTGATTGGGCACTATTAAACACATTCTCTTCATTGGGATACATGATATTGATGCCTTTGTTTGGCATGAAAAGCTTTTTTTTCCACCATTTTTCCTTAGAATTAATGTTCATCTCTCAAATGGGACAAACTCGGATTCTAGTAATATACGATCTTTTGGTGATTGGGCACTATAAATGTATTCTCCTTATTAGGATACACGATATTGTTGCTTTTGTTTGGTAAGAAAAGCTTTTATTTCCAACATTTTCTTTTTAATCAAAGTTCATCTCTCAAATAGGACTAACTTAGATTCACATAATAATATCCATTCTTTTTGTGATTGAGTGCTATAAGCATATTCTCCTTATTGGGATGCACTAAATTAATGCTTTGGTTTGGCAGAAAAAGTTTTTCTTTCTACCATTATCCTTAAAATCAATATCCATCACTAAATGGGATAAACATGGAATTCTCATAATAATCTCCATTCTTTTGGTGACTGGTCACTGTAAACAAATTATCCTCATCGACATACATGATATTAAGGATTTGTTTGGTAGGAAAAGCTTTTTTTCCACCATTTTCTGTGGGATCAAATTTCATCCATCAAAATGGAACAAATTTGGATTCTGATAATAATCTCCAATCTTTTAGTGATTGGGCACTATCAACATATTCTCCACATTGGGATACATGATAGTGATGCTTTCGTTCGGTAGGAAAAGCTTTTCTTTCCACCACTTTTCATTAAATCAAAGTTCATGCATCAAATAGGACAAACTTGGATTCTCGTAGTAATCTCAATTCTTTTGGTGATTGGGCACTATAGAAACATTCTTCTCATTGGTATAAATGAAATTGATACTTTGGTTTGGTAGGAAAAGCTTTGCATTCCATCATTTTCCTTAAAATCAAAGTTCATGTGTCAAATGACAGAAACATGGATTCTCATAATAATCACCATTCTTTCTGTGATTGGGCAAATAAATATATTCTCCTTATTGGGATACATGGTATTGATACTTTGGCAGAAATGCCTCTTCTTTCCATCATTTTTCTAATAATCATAGTTTATCTGTCAAATAGGACAAACTTAGATTTTAATAATCATTAGAATTCTTTTGGTAAATGGGAAAATAAAGATAAGCTCCTCCTTGGGATATGCACTATTGAGGCTTTGGTTTTGCAGGGAAAGCTTTTATTTTCATGATTTTCCCTAGAATCAAAGTTTTTCATCACATGGGACAAACTTGGACTCTCGCAATAATCGCCATTTTTTTTGTGTTTAGGCACTATAAACACATTCACCTCATTGGGATATACAATTTTAATGCTTTGGTTTGGCAGGAAATGCTTTTCATTCAAACATTCTCCTTAGAATCAAAGTCTATCCGTCAAATGGGACAAACTTGGATTCTCGTAACAATTGCCACTATTTTTGTGATTGGGCACTATAAACATATTCTCCTCATTGGGATACACAATTTTAATGCTCTGGTTTGGCAAGAAAAGTTTTTCATTCAACCATTTTCCTTAGAATTAAAGTTCATGCGTCAAATAGGACAAAGTTAGATTCTCGCAATAGTCACTATTCCTTTTATGATTAGGCCCTATAAACTATAAATACATTCTCCTCATTGCAATGCATATTGATCTTTGCTTTGATAGGAAAAGCTTTTCTTTCCACCATTTTCCTTAAAATCAAAGTTCATGCGTCAAATGAGAGAAACATGAATTCTTATAATATCACCGTTTTTTATGATTGAGCAAATAAACTTATTTTCCTCACTAAGATATATGGTATTGATGCTTTCGTTTGGCAGGAAAGCCTTTTCTTTCCATCATTTTCCTTATAATGAAAGTTTATCTATCAAATATGATAAACTTGGATTCTTATAATAATCATAATTCTTTTGGTGAATGAGAAAATAAAGATAAGCTCTTCCTTATGATATGCACTATTAAGGCTTTTGCATTGCGAGAAAAGCTTTTATTTCCACCATTTCCCCCAAAATCAAAGTTTTTCTTTAAATGGGACAAACTTGGACTCTCATAGCAATCACTAATTTTTTTGGTGTTTGGGCACTATAAGACATTCACCTCATTGTAATACATGATTTTGATGCTTTGGTTTGGCAAGAAAAGCTTTTCATTCAACTATTTTCCTTAAAATCAATGTTTATTCATCAAATGGGACAAACTTGGATTTTCGTAACAATTACCATTGTTTTTGTGATTCGGTACTATAAATATATTCTCCTCATTAGGATACAAGATTTTGATGCTTTGGTTTGGCAGGAAAAGCTTTTCATTCAACCATTTTCCTTAGAATCAAAGTTCATCCGTCAAATGGGGCAAACTTGGATTCTCGTAATAATCACTATTTTTTTGTGATTAGGCCTATAAACTATAAATACAGTCTCCTTATTGTGGCACACGATATTGATGCTTTAGTTTGGTAGGAAAAGCTTTTCTTTCCACCATTTTCCTGAGAACCAAAGTTCATCCATCAAATAGGACAAACCTAGATTCTCCTAATACTCTCCAATATTTTGGTGATTTGGCACTATAAACATACACACCTCATTGGGATCCATGATTACGATGCCTTGGTTTGGTAGCAAAAGCTTTTCGTTCCACCATTTTTCTTAAAATCAAAGTTCATTCGTCAAATGGGACAAACATGAATTCTCGTAACAATTACTATTGTTTTTGTGATTGGGCACTATCAAAACATTCTCCTTATTAGGATACATGATTTTGATGCTTTGGTTTGGTTGGAAAAGCTTTTCTTTTCACCATTTCCATAGAACCAATGTTTATCCATCAAATAAGACAAACTTGGATCCTCATAATAATATCCAATCTTTTGGTGATTGGGCACTATAAACACATTCTCCTCATTAGGATACAAGATTTTGATGCTTTGGTTTGGCAAAAAAGCTTTTCATTCAAACATTTTCCATAAAATCAAAGTTTGTCTGTCAAATAGGACAAACTTGGACTCTCGTAATAATCACTATTCTTTTGTGATTACGCACTATAAACTATAAATACATTCTTCTTATTGGGATATAAGATATTGAGGCTTTGGTTTGATAAGAAAAGCATTTTTTTACATCGTTTTTCGTATATCAAAGTTTGTACATCAAATGGGACTAACTTAGATGTAATAATCTCCAACCTTCTAGTGATTAGGCACTATAGGCACATTCTCCTTATTGGGATATATGATTTCGATCCTTTGGTTTAGTAGTAAAAGCTTTGCATTCTACCATTGTCCTTAGAATTAAAGTTCGTTGGTCAAATGGGGCAAACTTGGATTGTCATAACAATTACCACTGTTTTTGTCATCGAGCACTATAAATAGATTCCACTTGTTAAGATACATGATATTAATGTTTTGCCTTGGTAGGAAAAGCTTTTCCTTATACCATTTTCCTTAGAATCAAAGTTCATCAATTAAATGGGATAAACTTGGATTCTCATAGTAATCTCTAATCTTTTGGTGATTAGGACTACAAAAACATTCTCTTCTTTGGGATACATGATTTTGATGCTTTGTTTTTATAGGAAAAGCTTATTATTCAACCATTTTCCTTAGAATTAAAGTTTATTTGCCAAATAGGAAAAACTTAGATTCTCATAACAATTACCATTGTTTTTGTGATTGGGCACTATAAGCACATCCTCTTCATTGGGATATATGATTTTGATGCTTTGGTTCTGCAAGAAAAGCTTTTTTTTCCACTAATTTCCTTAGAATCAAAGTTCATCCATCAAATAGGGCACCCTTGGATTCTCATAATAACCTTTAATCATTTGGTGATTGGGCACTATAAACATATTCTCCTCATTGGGATACATAATTTTGACTCTTTGGTTTGGCAGGAAAAGCTTTTCATTCAACCATTTTCCTTAGAATCAAAGTTTGTCTGTCAAATGTGACAAACTTGAATTCTCGTAATAATCACTATTCTTTTTATGATTGGGTTTTGCAAACTATAAATACATTTTTCTCATTGGAATATACAATATTGATGCTTTGGTTTGGGAGGAAATGCTTTTCATTCCATCATTTTCCTCAGTATTAAAGTTCATGTGTCAAACAATACAAAATTAGATTCTTATAATAATCTCCAATTTTTTGGTCATTAGGCACTATAAACACATTTTTTAGGATACATAATTTTTATGCTTTGGCTTGGTAGGAAAAGCTTTTTTCCTTCCACAATTTTTCTTGGAATGAATGTTCATCCATCAAATGGGGCAAACTTGGATTCTCATAGTAATCTCCAATCTTTTGGTGGTTGGGCATTACAAACACATTTTTCTCATTGGGATACATGATATTGATGCTTTGGTTTGACAGGAAAAGCTTTTTTTTCCACTGTTTTCCAAAGAATCAAAGTTCATCCATTGAGTGGAATAAACATGGATTCTTAAAATAATCTGCAATCTTTTGGTGATTAGGCACTATAAACACATTTTTCACATGGGGACACACAATTTTGATGCTCTAGTTTGGCAAGAAAAGCTTTTCTTTTCACCCATTTTCCTCAGATTCAATGTTTGTCTGTTAAATGAGACAAACATGGATTCTCATAATAATGTTTGTTCTTTTGGTAATTGGGCATGATAAACATATTCTCCTTATTGGAATGCACAATTTTGATGCTTTGGATCGGCAGGAACAACTTTTTATTCCACCATTTTCTTTAAAGTCAAAGTTCATCCATCAAATAGTGTAAACTTAGATTCTTAGAATAATCTCTATCCTTTTGGTGATTAGGCCTATAAATACCTTTTCCTCATTAAGATATACGATAATGCTTTGGTTTGATAGAAAAACTTTTTTTACACCTTTTTTTTCCTAGAATCAAAGTTCATCCATCAGATGGGATAAACTTGTGTTCTCATAGTAATCCCTATTCTTTTATAATGGGCACTATAAACACATTTTTCTAATTGGGATACAGGAAATTAATGCTTTTGTTTGGCAGGAAAAGCTTTTCTCTCCACCATTTACCTTAGATTCAAAGTTTTCCTGTCAAAATGAGATATACATGGGTTCTCATAATAATCTCCAATCTTTTGATCATTGGGCATTATAACACATTTTCCACAATGGGATACATGATATTGATGCTTTTGTTTGGCAAAAAGACTTTTCTTTCCACCATTTTCCTTTGAATCAAAGTTTATCCATCAAACAAGGCAAACTTAGATTCTCGTAATAATCCTAATTCTTTTTGTGATGAGGTAATATAAGCACATTCTTCTCATTGGGATACATGAAATTTAAGCTTTGGTTTGGCATAAAAGCTTTTCATTCCACCATTTTTCTTAGAATCAACATTTGTCTATGAAATGAGATAAACTTGGATTCTTATAATAATCATCATTCTTTTTGTGATTAGGTATTATAAACAGATTCTCCTTATTGGGATATACAAAATTGATTTTTGGTTTAGTAGGAAATGCATTTTTGCTCCACCATTTTCCTCAGAGTTAAAGTTCTTCTGTCAAACAAGACAAACATGGATTCTCTAATAATATCCATTTTTTTTTGTGATTGTGCACCATAAAATATTCTCATTATTAGGATAAATGATATTGAAGCTTTTATTTGGCAGAAAAGGCTTTTTTTTCACCTTTTTTCATAAAATCAAAGTTTGTTTGTCAAAATGGGATAAACTTTGATTCTCATAACAATCTCAAATCTTTCGGTGATTGGTCATTATAAACACATTCTCCTCATTAGGATATATGATATTAATGCTTTTATTTCATAGAAAAAGCTTTTTTGTCCACATTTTTCTATAGAATCAATGTTCATATGTCAATTGGATAAACTCGAATTCTAGTAATAATCTTTAATGTTATGGTGATTGGGCACTAAAAATGCATTCTCCTCATTGGAATACAAGATATAGATGCCTTTGGTTAGCAGGAAAAGTTTTTCTTTCTACCATTTTCCTTTTAATCAAAGTTTGTCAGTGAAATAGGACTAACTTGGATTCTCATAATAATACCCAACCTTTTTGGGCTTAAGTGCTATAAAGACATTCACCTTATTGGGATACACAAAACTGACACTTTGGTTTCATAGGAAAGCCTTTTATTTTTGTTATTTTCCTTAAAATCAATATCAATATGTCAAATAGGACAAACATGGATTCTCATGATAATTTGCATTCTTTTGGTGATTGGGCACTATAAACACATTCTCCACAATGGGATGCAGAATATTGATCTTTGGTTTAGCAGGAAAAGCATTTTATTCAACCATTTTCCTTAGAATCAAAGTTCTTTCATTAAATGGGACAAACTTGGATTCTCGTAACAATTACATTATTTTTATGATTAGACATCGTAAACAGATTCCTTTCATTGAGATGCATGATATTAATGTTTTGGTTTAGTAGGAAAAGCTTTTCCTTCCACCATTTTCCTTTGAATCAAAGTTCATCTGTCGAATGGGACAAACTTGGATTCTTATGATAATCCCTAATCTTTTGGTGATTAGGCACTATAAACCCATTCTCCTCATTGGGATACACAATTTTGATGCTCTGGTTTAGCAAGAAAAGCTTTTCATTCAGCTATTCTCATTAGAATCAAAGTTCATCCATTAAATGGGACAAACTTGGATTCTCAAAACAATTACCATTTTTCTTGTGATTGGGCACTATAAGCACATCCTCCTCTTTAGGATACATGATTTTGATGCTTTGGTTTGGTAAGAAAAGCTTTTTTATCCACTAATTTCCTTAGAATCAAAGTTCATCCATCAAATAGGATAAACCTAGATTCTTATCATAATCACTAATCTTTTGGTGATTCGGCACTGTAAACACATCCTTATCATTGAGATATACAATTTTGACTCTTTGGTTTAGCAAGAAAGCTTTTCATTCAACCATTTTCCTTATAATCAAAGTTCATCCATCAAATGTGACAAACTTGGACTTTCGTAATAATCACTATCCTTTTTATGATTAGGCACCATAAACTATAAATCATTCTCCTTATTGGAATATGTGATATTAATGCTTTGGTTTGGCAAAAAAAGCTTCTCACTATACCATTTTCCTTGGAATCAAACTTGGTGCATCAAATGAGACAAACTCAAATTCTCGTAATAATCTCCAATCTTTTGGTCATTGGGCACTATAAACACATTCTCTTTATTGGGATACACGATTTTGACGCTTTGGCTTGGCAGGAAAAGCTTTTTTCTTTCCACAATTTTTCTTAGAATCAAAGTTCATCCATCAAAATAGGACAAACTTGGATTCTGGTAATAATCTCCAATCTTTTGGTGGTTAGGTATTACAAACACATTTTCCTCATTAGGATACATGATATTGATACCTTGGTTTGGCAGAAAAAGCTTTTTTTCCATCGTTTTCCTAAGAATCAAAGTTCATCTGTCAAATAGGACAAACTTGAATTCTCGTAATAATCTCCATTGTTTTTATGATTTGGTGCTATAAACACATTATCCTCATTGGGTTACACAAAATTAATGCTTTCATTTAGCAGGAAAAGCTTTTCTTTCCACCATTTACCTTAGATTCGAAGTTCATTCATCAAAACGAGATATACTTGGATTCTCATAATAATCTCCAATCTTTTGGTTATTGGCCACTATAAACATATTTTCCACAATAGGATACATGATATTGATGCTTTGTTTGGCAAAGAAAGTTTTTCTTTCCACCTTTTTCCTTTGAATCAATGTTCATCCATCAAATAGGGCAAACTTGGATTCTTATAATAATCTCAATTCTTTTGGTGCTTGGGCAATATGAACACATTCTTCTCATAGGGATACATGATATTTATGCTTTGGTTTCGCAAGAAACTTTTTCTTTCCACCATTTTCCTTAGAATTAATGCTTATTCATCAAATGAGACTAACTTTGATTCTCGTAGTAACCATTTTTTTCGTGACGGGCATTAGAAATAGATTTTCCTCATTAGGATACATAAAATTGATGCTTTGGTCCAATAGGAAATGTATTTCTTTCCACCATTAAAGTTCATCCATCAAATGGGACAAACATGGATTCTCGTAGTATCCATTCTTTTTATGATTGGTAAATATAAAAGTATTCTCTTTGTTAGGATAAATGGTATTGATGCTTTTGTTTGGCAGAAAAGGCTTTTCTTTTCACCATTTTCCATAAAATCAAAGTCTATCCATCAAAATGGGACAAACTCGGATTCTTATGAAAATCTCAAATCGTTTAGTGATTGGTCACTATAAACACATTTTCCTCATTGGGACACATGATAGTAATTCTTTTGTTTGGCAAGAAAAGCTTTTCTTTTGATGTTTTTCTTTAGAATCAATGTTTGTATGTCAAAAAGGATAAACTCGAATTTTGGTAATAATCCTTAATGTTATGGTGACTGAGCACTATAAATGCATTCTCTTCGTTGGAATATATGATATAGATGCCTTTGATTAGTAGGAAAAGCTTTCTTTGCACCATTTTCCTTTTAATCAAAGTTTATTCATGTAATAGGACTAACTTGGATTCTCATAATGATGTCCAGTCTTCTTACGATTAAATGTTATAAAGACATTCTCCACATTAGGATATATGAAACTGACACTTTGTTTCACAGGAAAAGCTTTTTTTTCACCATTTTCCTTAAAAACAATATCATCTGTCAAATAGGACAAACATAGATTCTCATGATAATCTACATTCTTTTGGTGATTGGGCACTATATGCTACATAATTTGATGTTGTGGTTTAGCAGGAAAAGCTTTTCATTCAACCATTTTCCCTAGAATCGAAGTTTATTCGTCAAATGGGACAAACTTGGATTCTTGTAACAATTACATTGCTTTTATGATTGGGCACCGTAAATGGATTCCCCTCATCGAGATGCATGGTATTAATGTTTCAGTTTGGTAGGAAAAACTTTTCCTTCCACATTTTTCGTAGAACCAAAGTTCATCCGTCAAATGGGACAAACTTGGATTTTCATGATAATCTCTAATCTTTTGGTGATTAGGCACTATAAACACATTCTCCTCATTGAGATACATGATTTTGATGCTGTGGATTGGTGGGAAAAGCTTTTCATCCAACCATTTTCCTTAAAATCAAAGTTCATTCATCAAATGGGATAAACTTGGATTTTCTTAATAATTACCATTATTTTTGTGATTAGGCACTATAAGCACATCATCCTCTTTGGGATACATGATTTTGATGCTTTAGTTTGGTAGGAAAAGCTTTTCTTTCCACTAATTTCCTTAGAATCAAAGTTCATCCATCAAATAGGACAAACTTGGATTCTCATAAGAATCACCTATCTTTTAGTAATTGGGCATTATAAACACATCCTCCTCACTCGGATACACAATTTTGACACTTTGGTTTGGCAGGAAAAGCCTTTCATTCAACCATTTTCTTTAGAATCAAAGTTTATCCATTAAATGTGACAAACTTATATTCTCATAATAACCACTATTCTTTTTATGATTGGGCACTATAAAATATAAATACATTCTCCTCATTGGAATATGAGATATTGATGCTTTGGTTTGGTTGTAAAAGCTTTTCATTCGATCTTTTTTCCTTAAAACCAAAGTTGGTGCATCAAATAAGACAAACTTGGATTCTCGTAATAATCTCCAATCTTTTGGTCATTGGGCACAATAAACACATTCTCTTTATTGAGATACATGATTTTGATGCTTTGGCTTAGTAGGAAAAGCTTTTTTCATTCCATAATTTTCCTTAGAATCAAAGTTCATCCATTAAATAGGAAAAACTTGGATTCTAGTAATAATCGCTAATCTTTTGGAGGTTGAGCATTACAAACACATTTTCCTCATTGGGATACACAATATTGATGCTTTGGTTTGGTAGGAAAAGTTTTTTTCCATCATTTTCCTAAAAATCAAAGTTCATCTGTAAAATAGGATAACCTTAGATTCTCGTAATAATCTCCATTCTTTTTATGATTGGGCACTATAAACACATTTTCTTCATTGGGATATACAAAATTAATGCTTTCATTTGGTGGAAAAAGCTTTTCTTTCCAACATTTACCTTAGATTTAAAGTTCATTTGTCAAAACAAGATATACTTGGATTTTCATAATAATCTCCAATCTTTTGGGTTATTTGGCACTGCAAACACATTTTCCACAATGGGATACACAAAATTGATGCTTTTGTTTGGCAAGAAAAGCTTTTCTTTCCACTATTTTCCATTTAATCAAAGTTTGCCATGTTTTCATTCATCAAACAAGGCAAACTTGGATTCTCGTAATAATCTTAAATCTTTTGGTGATTGGGCAATATGAACACAATTTTCTCATTAGGGTACATGAAATTTATGGTTTGGTTTAGTAGGAAAAGCTTTCTTTCCATCATTTTCCTTAGAATCAACGGTCGTCCATCAAATAGGACAAACTTAGATTCTCATAATAATCACCATTCTTTTTATGATTGGGCATTATAAATAGATTCTCCTCATTGGGATACACAAAAGTAATGCTTTGGTTTAGTAGGAAACGCTTTTCTTTCTAGCATTTTCCTTAGAGGCAAAGTTTATCCGTTAAATGGGATAAACATGGATTCTCATAATAATCTCCATTAAATTTGTGATTGGGCACTATAAAAACATTCTCTTCATTATGATAAATATTATTGATATTTGTTTGGCTGGAAAAGCTTTTTTTTTCACCATTTTCCTTAAAATCAAAGTCTTTCTATCAAGATAGGACAAACTTGGATTCTCTTAACAATCTCAGATCTTTTGGTGATTGGTCACTATCAACATATTTTCCTCATTGGGGTACATGATATTAATGCTTTTGTTTGGCAGGAAAAGCTTTTCTTTCCACCTTTTTCTTTAGAATCAATGTTCATGTGTCAACTGGGATAAACTCAAATTCTAGTAATAATCTTTAATGATGTAGTGACTTAGCATTATAAACATATTCTCTTCATTGGAATACATGATATAGATCCCTTTGATTAGCAGGAAAACAAAGTTTTTTTGTGAAATAGGACTACCATGGTTTCTCATAATAATATCCAGTCTTTTTAGGAATAAGTGCTATAAAGATATTCTTTTCATTGGGATACTTGAAACTAACATTTTAGTTCCACAGGTAAAGCCTTTCTTTTTACTATTTTCCTTAAAATCAATATCCATCTATCAAATAGGACAAAAATAGATTCTCATAATTACATGTATTCTTTTGGTGATTAGGCATTATAAATACATTCTCTACAATAGGATACACGATATTGATGCTTTGGTTTGGCAGGAAAAGCTTTTTATTCAACTATTTTCCTTAGAATCAAAGTTCATCCGGCATTGTAAACAGATTTCCCTCATTGAGATGCATGATATTAATATTTTGGTTTGGTAGGAAAAGATTTTCCTTTCACCATTTTTCTTAGAATTAAACTTCATCTATCAAATAGGATAAACTTGGATTTCTCATGATAATCTCTAATATTTTAATGATTAGGCATTATAAACACATTCTCCTCATTGGGATACAAGATTTTGATGTTTTGGGTTGGCAGAAAAAGCTTTTCATTTAACCATTTTCCTTCAAGTTAAAGTTCATCCATCAAATGGGATAAACTTGGATTCTGGTGACAATTACCATTATTCTTATGATTGGGCAATATAAACACATCTTCCTCTTTGGGATACATGATTTTGATGCTTTGGTTTGGTAGAAAAAACTTTTCTTTCCACCAATTTTCGTAGAATCAAAGTTTATCCATCAAATAGGATAAACTTGGATTCTCATAATAATCAACAATTATTTGGTGATTGGGCACTGTAAACACATCCTCCTTATTGGGATACACAATTTTTACTCTTTGGTCTAGCAGGAAAAGCTTTTCATGCAACCATTTTCCTTAGAATCAAAGTTCATCAGTTAAATGTAACAAACTTGGACTCTCATAATAATCGTTATTCCTTTTATAATTGGCCACTATAAACTATAAATACATTCTCCTCATTGGAATTTACGATATTGATGCTTTCGTTTGCAGGAAAAGCTTTTCATTATACCATTTTCCTTAGAATCAAAGGTAGTGCATCAAATGAGACAAACTTGAATTCCCATAATAATCTTTGATCTTTTGGTGATTGGGCCCTATAAACACATTCTCCTTATTGGGATACATGATTTTAACACTTTGGCTTGGCAGGAAAAGCTTTTTTCCTTCCACAATTTTCCTTAGAATCAAAGTTCATCCATCAAAAGGTACAAACTTGGATTCTCATATAATCTCCAATCTTTTGGTGGTTGGGCATTACAAACACATTCTGCTTATTGGAACACACGATATTGATGCCTTGGTTTGGTAGGAAAAACTTTTTTTCCATCATTTTCCTAAGAATTAAAGTTCATCCGTCAAATAGTATAAACTTGTATTCTTGTAATAATCTCCATTCTTTTTATGATTTGGCACTATAAACACATTCTTCTCATTAGGATACACGAAATAAAAGCTTTCATTTGGCAGGAAAAGCTTTTCTTTCCACAAATTACCTTAGATTCCAAGTTCATCTGTCAAAATGAGATATACTTGGATTCTCATAATAATCTCCAATCTTTTGGTTATTTGGCACTACAAACACATTTTTCACAATGGATACACGATATTGATGCTCTTATTTGGTGAAAAATGCTTTTCTTTCCACAATTTCCATTTGAATCAAAGTTTATCCATTAAATAGGGCAAACTTGGATTCTCGTTATAATTTCAATTCTTTTTCTAATTCAGCAACATGAACACATTCTTCTCATTAGGATACATTAAATTTATGCTTTGGTTTGGCAAAAAACCTTTCTTTTCCACCATTTTTCTTAGAATCAATATTCCTCAGTCAAATAAGACAAACTTAGATTCTCATAATAATAACCATTCTTTTTGTGATTGGGCATTATAAATAGATTCTCCTCATTGGGATACACAAAATTAATGCTTTGGTTGACTAGGAAATGTATTTTTCCCCACCATTTTACTTAGAGCCAAAGTTCATCCGTTAAATGGGACAAACATGGATTCTTATAGCAATCACCATTTTTTTGTGATTAGGCACTATAAAAACATTATCTTTATTAAGGTAAATGATATTGGTGCTTTTGTTTGGCAGAAAAAGCTTTTCTATTCATGATTTTCTAGAAAATCGAATTCTATTTGTCAAAATAGGGCAAACTTGGATTTTCATAATAATCTTAAATATTTTGGTGATTGGTCACTATAACCACATTCTACTCATTGGGATGCATGATATTAATGCTTTTGTTTGGTAGGAAAAGACTTTTCTTTTGACCTTTTTCTTTAGAATCAATGTTCATATGTCAAATGGGATAAGCTCGAATTTTGGTAATAATCTTTAAAGTTATGCTGATTGGGCACTATAAATACATTTTCTTAATTGGAATATATGATATAGATGCTTTTGATTAGCAGCAAAACTTTTCTTTCTACCATTTTCCTTTTAATCAAAGTTTGTTTGTGAAAGAGGACTAACTTGGATTCTTATAACAACATCCAGTCTTTTTGGGATTAAGTGCTATAAAGACATTCCCCTCTTTGGGATGCATGAAACTAACACTTTGGTTTCACAAGAAAAGCTTTTTTTTTTGCCATTTTTCTTAAAATCAATATCCATCTGCCAAGTAGGAGAAATATGGATTGTCATAACAATCTGCATTTTTTTGGTGATTAGGCACCATAAACATATTCTCCACAATCGGATACACGATATTGATGCTTTGGTTTGGTAAGAAAAGCATTTCATTCAATGATTTTCCTTAAAATCAAAGTTCATTCATCAAATGGGATAAACTTAGATTATCGTAACAATTACATTATTCTTGTGATTAGGCACTGTAAATAGATTTCCTTCATTGAGATACATGAATTAATGTTATAGTTTGGTAGGAAAAGCTTTTCCCCCCACCATTTTCCTTAGAATCAAAGTTCATCTGTCAAATAGGTCAAACTTGGATTCTCGTGATAATCTCCAATCTTTTGGTGATTAGGCACTATAAACACATTCTTCTCATTGGGATACATGATTTTGATGCTTTGGTCTGACAAGAAAAGCTTTTCATTCAACCACTCTCCTTAGAATCAAAGTCCATCCATCAAACCGAACAAACTTGGATTCTCATAACAATTACCATTATTTTTGCTATTAGGCACTATAAACACATCCTTCTCTTTGGGATACATGGTTTTGATGCTTTGGTTTTGTAGGAAAAGCTTTTATTCCACCAATTTCCTTAGAATCAAAGTTCATCCATAAAATGGGGTAAACTTGGATTCTCATAATAATCACTAATCTTTTGGTGTTTGGGCATTATAACCAGATCCTTTTCATTGGGATACATAATTTTGACTCTTTGGTTTGGTAGGAAAAGCTTTTCATTCTGCCATTTTTCTTACAATCAAAGTTCATCCATCAAATGCGACAAACTTAGATTTTCGTAATATCACTATTCCTATTATGATTAGGCACCATAAACTATAAATACATTCTCCCCATTAGAATGTGCGATATTGATTCTTTAGTTTGGCAAGAAAAGCATTTCATTCTACCATTTTTGTTAGAATCGAAGTTGGTGTGTCAAATAAGACAAACTTGGATTCTTATAATAATCTTTAATATTTTGGTCATTAGGCACTATTATACATTCTGCTTATTGGGATACACAATTTTGATGCTTTGGCTTGGAAAAAAAAAGTATTTTTCTTTCCATAATTTTTCTTAGAATCAAAGTTCATCTGTCAAATGTGACAAACTTGGATTCTCGTAATAATCACTATTTTTTTATGATTGGGCATCATAAACTATAAATACATTTTACCTATTGGAATATGCGATATTGATGCTTTAGTTTAGCAGGAAAAGCTTTTCATTTTACAATATTCCTTATAATCAAATTGGTGTGTCAAATAAGACAAACTTGGATTTTCATAATAATGTTTGATCTTTTGGTCATTGGGCACTATAAACACATTCTCTTTATTGGAATACATGATTTTGATGCTTTGGCTTAGCCAAAAAGGCTTTTTTCTATCCACAATTTTCCTTAGAATCAAATTCCATCCATCAAATGGTACAAACTTGGAATCTCATAATAATCATTGATTTTTTGGTGGTTGGGCATTGCAAACACATTCTCTTCATTGGGATATATGATATTGATGCTTTGGTTTGGCAAGAAAAGCTTTTCATTCAACCATTCTCCTTAAAATAAAAGTTTGTCCATCAAATAGGACAAACGTAGATTCTCATACCAATTACCACTGCTTTTGTGATCGGGCACTATAAACGATCCTCCTCTTTGGGATACATGATTTTGATACTTTGGTTTTGTAGGAAAAGTTTTTCTTTATGAAAAGTCAGTGGGTCTTTACGTCCAAAACTGCTTTTTCTTTCTGGCGTAAGGATTTGAGTGAGGAACTTGACTTGGAGGCAACCAATTTCCTTAGAATCAAAGTTTATCCATAAAATGAGACAAACTTGGATTCTCATAATAATCACCATTATTTGGTGATTGGGCACTGTAAACACATCCTCCTTATTATGATACATAACTTTGACTTTTTGGTTTGGCAAGAAAAGCTTTTTGTTCAACCATATTCCTAAAATCAAAGTTCATCCATCAAATATGACAAACTTAGATTCTCGTTATAATCACTATTTTTTTATGATTGGGCACTATAAACTATAAATATATTCTCTTAATTGGAATATGAGATATTAATGCTTTAGTTTGACAGGAAAAGCTTTTCATTCTACCATTTTCTTCAGAATTAAAGTTGGTGTGTCAAATAGGACAAACTTGGGTTCTTATAACAATCTTCAATCTTTTGGTTATTGGGCACTATAAACACATTCTCCTTATTTGGATACATGATTTTGATCTTTGGCTTGGCAGGAAAAGCTTTTTTCTTTCCACAATTTTTCTTAAAATTAAATTTCATCCCTTAAATGGCACAAACTTGGATTCTCGTAACAATCTTTAATCTTTTGGTGGTTAGGCATTACAAACACATTCTTCTCATGGGGATATATGATATTAATGCTTTTGTTTGGCAGAAAACACTTTTTTTCCATTGTGTTCCTAGAGTCAATGTTCATCTACGAAATAGGACAAACTTGTATTCTCGTAATAATCTCCATTCTTTTGATGATTGGGCAGTATAAACACATTATCCACATTAGGATACAAAAAATTAATGCCTTTATTCAATAGGAGAATCTTTTCTTTCTGCCATTTACCTTAGATTCAAAGTTCATTCATCAAAACAGGATATACTTGGATTGTCACAATAATCTCCAATCTTTTGGTTATTGGGCGCTAAAAACACATTTTCCATAATGGGATACACAATATTGATGCTTTGTTTGGCGAAAAAAGCTTTTCTTTCCACCATTTTCCTTTGAATCAAAGTTCATCCATCAAATAGGGAAAACATGGATTCTCATAATAATCTCAATTATTTTGGTGATTAGGCAATATGAACACATTCTTCTCATTGGGATGAATGAAATTTAAGCTTCGGTTTGGTAGGAAAAGCTTTTCTTTCCACCATTTTTTATAGAATCAACATTCATCTATCAAATGAGACAAACTTAGATTCCCATAATATTCACCATTTTTTTGTGATTGGGTATTATAAAGAGATTCTCCTCATTGGGATACACAAAATTGATGCTTTGGTTTAGTAAGAAATGCGTTTCTTTCCACCATTTTCTTTAGAGTTAAAGTTCATTTGTTAAATAGGACAAACATAGATTCTTGTAGTAATCTCTATTTTTTTGTGATTGGGCATTATAAAATCATTCTCATTAGTAGAATAAATGATATTGATGCTTTTGTTTGGTAGAAAAGCTTTTCTTTTCATGATTTTCTAGAAAATTGAATTCTGTTTGTCAAAATAGGGCAAACTTGGATTCTCATAATAATCTCAAATATTTGGGTGATTGGTCACTATAACCACATTCTACTCATTGGGATACATGATATTAATGCTTTTGTTTGGTAGGAAAAGACTTTTCTTTTAACCTTTTTCTTTAGAATCAATGTTCATATGTCAAATGGGATAAACTTAAATTTTGGTAATAATCTTTAAAGTTATGCTGATTGGGCACTATAAATGCATTCTCTTAATTGGAATACATGATATAGATGCCTTTGATTAGTAGCAAAAGCTTTTCTTTTCACTATTTTTCTTTTAATCAAAGTTTGTTTATGGAATAGGACTAACTTAGATTCTTATAATAATATCTAGTCTTTTTGGGATTAAGTGCTATAAAGACATTCTCCTCATTGGGATGTACGAAACTAAGGCTTTGGTTTCAAAGGAAAAACTTTTCTTTTTGCCATTTTCCTTAAAAGCAATATCCATTTGTTAAATAAGAGAAATATGGGTTCTCATGATAATATGCATTTTTTGCTAATTGGGCACTATAAACATATTCTCCAAAATGGGATAGATGATATTGATACTTTGGTTTGGCAGAAATAGCTTTTCATTCAACCATTTTCCTTAGAATAAAAGTTCATTCATCAAATAGGACAAACTTGGGATTCTTATAATAATTACATTGTTCTTGTGATTAGGCACCATAAACAAATTCCCCTCGTCGAGATGCATGATATTAATGTTCTGGTTTGGTAGGAAAAGCTTTTCCCTCCACCATTTTCCTTAGAATCAAAGTTCGTTTGTCAAATAGGACGAACTTGGATTCTTGTGATAATCTCTAATCTTTTGGTGATTAGGCACTAGAAACACATTCTCCTCATTAGGATACACAATTTTGATGCTTTGGTTTAGCAAGAAAAGCTTTTCATTTAACCATTCTCCTTAGAATCAAAGTTTATCCGTCAAAATAGACAAACTTGGATTCTCATAACAATTACCATTGTTTTTGTGATTGGGCACTATAAACATATCCTCATCTTCAGGATACATGATTTTGATACTTTGGTTTTGCAAGACAAGCTTTTGTTTCCACCAATTTCCTTGGAATAAAAGTTCATCCATAAAATGGGGCAAACTTGGATTCTCATAATGATCACCAATCTCTTGGTGATTGGGCACTATAAACACGTCTTCCACATTGGGCTACATAATTTTGACTATTTGGTTTGGCAGGAAAAGTTTTTCATTCAATCATTTCCCTTAGAATCAAAGTTCATCCATCGAATGTGCATTTGTATTCTCATAATAATCACTATTATTTTTGTGATTGGGCACTACAAGCTATAAATACATACTCCTTATTGGAATTTACGATATTGATTTTTTAGTTTGGCAGGAAAAGCTTTTCATTCTACCATTTTCCTTAGAATCAAAGGTGGTGCATTAAATAAGACAAACTTGGATTCTCATAATAATCTCTAATCTTTTGGTCATTAGGCACCATAAATACATTATTCTTATTGGGTTCCACGATTTTGATGCTTTGGCTTGGCCAGAAAAGCTTTTTTCTTTCCATAATTTTCCTTAGAATTAAATTACATCTATCAAATGGGACAACCTTGGATTCTCATAATAATCTTTAATATTTTGGTGGTTGGGCATTACAAACACATTCTACTCATTGGGATACACGATATTGATGTTTGGTTTGGCAGGAAAAGCTTTTCATTCAACCATTCTCCTTAGAATTAAAATTTATTTGTCAAATGGGACAAACTTGGATTCTCATAGCAATTACCATTGTTTTTGTGATTGGGCACTATAAAGACATCCTCCTCTTTGGGATACATGATTTTGATGCTTTGGTTTGGCAGGAGATGCTTTTCTTTCCACTAATTTCCTTAGAATCAAAGTTTATCCATCAAATGGGATAAACTTGATTCTCATAATAATCACAAATCTTTTGGTGATTAGGCACTGTAAACATATCCTCCTTATTGAGATGCATAATTTTGACCCTTTGGTTTGGCAAGAAAAGCTTTTTATTCAACCATTTTCCTTAGAATCAAAGTTCATCCGTTAAATGTGACAAATTTGGATTCTTGTAATAATCACTATTTTTTTTGTGATTGGACACTATAAACTATAAATACGTTCTCCCTATTGGAATATGTGATATTGGTGCTTTGGTTGGGCAGGAAAAGCTTTTCATTCCATTATTTTCCTTAAAATCAAAGTTAGTGTGTCAAATAAAACAAACTTGGATTCTCGGCATAGTCTGCAATCTTTTTTATCATTGGGCATTATAAACACATTCTCCTTATTGGGATACACGATTTTCATGCTTTGGCTTGGCAAGAAAAGCTTTTTTATTTCCACAATTTTCCTTAGAATCAAATTTCATCCATCAAATAGGATAAACTTGAATTCTCATAATAATGTCTTATCTGATCTTTTGGTGGTTAGGAATTACAAACCCATTCTCCTCATTGGGATACACGATATTGGTGCTTTGGTTTGGTAGAAAAAGCTTTTCATTCAACCATTCTCCTTAGAATCAAATTTTATCCATCAAATAGGATAAACTTGGATTCTCATAACAATTACCATTGTTTTTGTGATTAGGCCCTATAAACACATCCTTCTCTTTAGGATACATGATTTTGATGCTTTGGTTTGGCAGGAGAAGCTTTTATTTCCACCAATTTCCTTAGAATCAAAGTTCATCCATCAAATGGGACAAGCTTGGATTCTCATAATAATCGCCTATCTTTTGGCGATGGGGCATTATAAACAGATTCTCCTCACTAGGATACATAAAATTGATGCTTTAGTTTAGTAAGAAATGCGTTTTTTCCACCATTTTCCTTAAAATCAAAGTTCATCCGTCAAATGGGACAAACATGGATACTCATAGTAATCTCTATTTTTTTTTGTGATTGGGCACTATAAAAACTTTTTCTTCATTAGGATAAATGATATTGATGGTTTTGTTTGGCAAAAAAAGCTTTTCCTTTCGTCATTTTCCATAAAATCAAAGTCTAACTGTCAAAATAGGACAAACTTGGATTCTCGTAACAATCTCAAATCTTTTGGTGATTGGTCATTATAAACACATTCTACTCATCAGGATACATGATATTAATGCTGTTGTTTGGCAGGAAAAGCTTTTATTTCCACCATTTTTCTTTTTTATCAAAGTTCATCCATCAAATGGGAGAAACTTGGAATCTTGTAATAATCAACAATCTTTTGGTGATTGGGCACTGCAAACACATCTTCCTCATTAGGATACACAATTTTGACTCTTTGGTTTGGTAGGAAAAGCTTTTCATTCAACCATTTCCTTAGAATCAAAGTTCATCTGCCAAATTTAATAAACTTGGATTCTCATAATAATCATTTTTCATTTTGTGATTGGGTACTATAAACTATAAATACATTCTCCTCATTGGAATATCAATATTGATGCTTTGGTTTGGCAGGAAAAGCTTTTCATTCCACCATTTTCCTTAGAATCAAAGTTGGTGCATCAAATTAGACAAACTTGGATTCTCAAAAGAATCTTTAATATTTTGGTTATTAGGCACTATAAACACATTCTCCTTATTGGGATGCATGATTTTGATGCTTTGGCTTGGTAGAAAAAGCTTTTTTCTTTCCATAGATTTTTCGTAGAATCAAAGTTTATCCATCAAATAGGACAAACTTAGATTCTCATAATAATCTCCAATCTTTCAATGGTTGGGCATTGCAAACACATTCTTCTCATTGGGATGCACGATATTGATGCTTTGGTTTAGCGAGAAAAGCTTTTTTTCCACTATTTTCCTAAGATTGAAAGTTTGTCTGTCAAGTAGGGCAAACTTGGATTCTTATAATAATCTATAATCTTTTAATGATTGGTCACTATAAACACATTTTTCTCATGGTGATACATGATTTTGACGCTTTGGTTTGGCAGGAAAAGCTTTTCTTTCTAATATTTTCCTTAGATTCGATATTTGTCCATTAAATGGGACAAACTTGGCTTCTCATAATAATGTCCATTCTTTTGGTGATTGGGCATAATAAACACATTTTTCTCTTTGGGACTCATGATTTTGGTGCTTTGGATTGGCAGGGAAAGCTTTTCTTCCACCATTTTCCATCAAATGGGACAAACTTGGATTCTCATAACAATTACCATTGTTTTTCTGATTGGGCACTATAAACACATTCTCCTTTTTAGGATACCTAATTTTATGCTTTGGTTTGGTAGGAAAAGCTATTGCCTCCATAATTTTCCTTGAAATCAATGTTCTTCCCTCAAATGAGACAAACTTGAATTCTCATAATAATCTCTATTCTTTTAGTGATTGGGCACTAAAGACAAATTCTTTTCATTGTGATGCGTGATATTGATATTTTCATTTGGGAGGAAAAACTTTTCTTTCCACCATTTTTCTTAGAATTAAATTTCATTTGTTAAATGGCATAAGCTTGGTTTCTCGTAATAATCTCCAATCTTTTGGTGATTGGGCACTATAAACATATTCCCGTTATTGGGATATACGATTTTCATGCTTTGGTTTAGCAAGAAAAGCTTTTCATTTAACCATTTTCTTAGAATCAAAGTTCATCAGTCAAATGGAAAAAACTTGGATTCTTATATTAAAAACTTGGATTCTCATAATAATCACTATTTTTTTTTGGGATTGGGCACTATAAATTATAAATACATTCTCCTTATTGGGATATAGGATATTGATGCTTTGGTTTGGTAGGAAAAGCTTTTCATTCCACCATTTTTCATGGAATCAAAGTTCGTCTATCAAATGGGACAAACTTCTCTTCTTGTAACAGTTACCATTGTTTTTATGATTGGGCATTGTAAACAGATTCCCCTCGTTGAGATGCACAATATTAATGTTTCATTGGTAGGGAAAGCTTTTCCTTCCACCATTTTTCTTAGAATCAAAGTTCATCTGTTAAATGGGTCAAACTTGGATTCTCATAGCAATTTCCAATCTTTTGGTGATTAGGCACTATAAACACATTCTCCTTATTTGGATACACGATTTTGATGCTTTAGTTTGGCATGAAAAGTTTTTCATTCAACAATTTTCCTTAGAATCAAAGTTTAATGGTCAAATAGGACAAACTTGGACTCCTATAACACTTATTGTTGCAAGTATGACTAGGCACTATAAACACATCCTCCTCATTAGGATACATGATTTTTATGCATTGGTTTAGTAGGAAAAGCTTTTCTTTCTACCATTTTCCTTAGATATAATGTTTGTCTGCTAAATGGGATAAGCTTAGATTCTCATAATAATCTCTAATCTTTTGGTGATTAGGCACTATAAACACATTCTCCTTCTTTGGATACATGATTTGATGCTTTGGTTCGCCATGAAAAGCTTGTCATTCAACCATTTTCCTTAAAATCAAAATTTGTCCACCAAATGGGATAAACTTGGATTCTCGTAATAATAACTATTCTTTTTAGGATTGGGTACTATAACTTTAATTATATTCTCGTCATTGGGACATACTATATTGATGCTTTGGTTTGGTAGGAAAAGCTTTTCTTTCGACCAATTTCCTCAAAATCAAAGTTCATCCATCAAATAAGATAAACTTGGATTCTCATAATAATCACTATTCTTTTTGTGATTAGGCACTATAAATAATAAATACATTCTTCTCATTGGAATATATGATATTGATGCTTTGGTTTGGCAGGAAAGCTTTTCATTCCATTATTTTTGTTAGAATCAAAATTGGTGTGCCAAATGAGACAAACTTGGATTCTCATAATAATCTCTAATCTTTTGGTCATTGGGAGCTATAAACACATTCTCCTTATAAGGATACATGATTTAATGCTTTGGTTTGGCAAGAAAGGCTTTTGTTTCCACCGTTTTTGCAAGAATCAAAGTTCATCCATCAAGAGTGACAAACTTGGATTCTTATAATAATCTCTAATCTTTTCGTGATTGGGCACTATAAATACAATCTTCTCATGGTGATACATGATTTTGATGCTTTGGTTTGGTGAAAAGCTTTTTTTCACCATTTTCCTTAGATTCAATGCTTGTCCGACAAATGGGACAAACTTGGAATCTTATAATAATGTCCATTTTTTTGGTGATTAGGCAATTTAAACACATTCTCCTTATGGGGATGCATGATTTTGATGCTTTGGATTAGCAGGAAAAGCTTTTCATTCCACCATTTTCCTTAGAATCAAAGTTCATCTACCAAATTGGGCAAACTGAGATTCTCATAATAACCTCTATCCTTTTGGTGATTGGGCACTATAAATACCTTCTCCTTATTGGGATACATGATATTAATGTTTTAGTTTGACAGGAAAAGCTTTTCTTTTCACCTTTTTTCCTTAGAATCAAAGTTCCATTAAATGGGACAAACTTGTATTCTTATAATAATCTCTAATTTTTTTATCATTGGGCACTATTAACACATTGTCCATATTGGGATACACGAAATTAATGGTTTGGTTTGGCAAAAAAAGCTTTTCATTCAGCCATTTTCCTTAGAATCAAAGTTCATCCATCAAATAGGACAAACTTGGATTCTCATGATAATTTCTAATCTTATGGACGTTGGGCACTATAAACAAATTCTCCTTATTAGGATACACTATATTGAAGCTTTAGTTTGGAAGGAAAAGCTTTTTGTTTCCATTATTTTCCTAAGAATCAAAGTTCATCCGTCAAATAGGATAAACTTGTATTTTTATAATAATCTCCATTCTTTTTATGATTGGGCACTATAAACACATTTGCCTTGTTGGACACATGAAATTAATGCTTTTATTTGGTAAGAAAAGGTTTTGTTTCCACTATTTACCTTAGATTCAAAGTTCATTTGTCAAAATGAGATACACTTGGATTCTCATAATAATCTCCAACCTTTTGGTTATTGGCCACTACAAATACGTTTTGCATAATGGGATACACGATATTGATGCTTTTGTTTGACCAAAAAAGCTTTTCTTTCCACCATTTTCCTTTGAATCAAAGTTCATCCATCAAACAGGACAAACTTAGATTCTCATAATAATCTCAATTCTTTCGATGATTGGGCAATATGAACCCATTCTTCTCATAGGGATACATGAAATTTATCCTTTGGTTTGGCAGAAAAGCTCCTTTTTCCACCATTTCCTTAAAACCAACATTCATCTATTAAATGGGACAAACTTAGATTCTCATAATAATCACCATCCTTTTTGGGATTAGGCATTATAAATAGATTCTCCTCATTGGTATACATAAAATATGGTTTAGTAGGAAACGCGTTTCTTTCCACCATTTCCTTAGAATCAAAGTTCATCTGTCAAATAGGACAAACATGGATTCTTATATTAATCTCTATTCTTTTTGTGATTGGGCACTATAAAAACATTTTCTTTATTAGGATAAATGATAATGATGCTTTTGTTTGGCAGAAAAAGCTTTTCTTTTCATCATTTTTCATACAATCAAAGTCCGTCTGTTAAAATGGGACAAACTTGGATTCTCATAATAATCTTAAATCTTTTAGTGATTGGTCATTATAAACACATTCTACTCATTAGGATACATGATATTAATGCTTTTGTTTAATAGAAAAAGTTCTTCTTTCCACCTTTTTCTTTAGAATAAATGTTTGTATGTCAAATGGGATAAACTTAGATTCTAGTAATATTCTTTAATGTTATGATGATTGGGCACTGTAAATGCATTCTCTTCATTGGAATACATGATATAGATGCCTTTGATTAGTCGAAAAAGCTTTTATTTCCATTATGTTTTTAATCAAAGTTCATCCATCAAAAGGGATAAACTTGAAATCTCGTAATAATCAACAATATTTTGGTGATTGGGCACTGCAAACACATCCTCTTCATTGGGATACACAATTTTGACTTTTTGGTTTCGCAAAAAAAGCTTTCCTCTTAACCGTTTCCTTAGAATCAAAGTTCATCTGCCAAATGTAACAAACTTGGATTCTCATAATAATCACTATTCTTTTTGTGATTGGGCACTATAACTATAAATACGCTCTCCTCATTAGAATATCGATATTAATGCTTTACTGTAGCAGGAAAAGCTTTTTTTCCCCAATGTTTTCAAAAGAATCAAAGTTTGTCTATCAAGACAGACAAACTTGGATTCTTATAATAATCTCCAATCTTTTAATGATTGGGCACTATACACATAATCTTCTCATGGGGATACACGATTTTGATGCTTTTGTTTGGTAGGAAAAGCTTTTCTTTCCACCATTTTCCTTAGATTCAATGCCTGTCCATCCAATGGGACAAACATGGATTCTCATAATAATGTCCATTCTTTCGGTGATTAGGCATTTTAAACACATTCTCCTCATTGGATTGCACAATTTTGATGTTTTGGATTGATAAGAAAAGCTTTTCATTTCACCATTTTCCTTAGAATCAAAATTCGTCTATCAAATATTTTGATGTTTTGGATTGGCGGGAAAAGCTTTTCATTCCACCATTTTCCTTAGAATCAAAATTCATCTATCAAATTAGATCAACTTAGGTTCTCATAATAACCTTTATCATTTTGGTGATTGGGCACTGTAAATACCTTCTCTTCATTAGGATATACGATATTAATGTTTTGGTTTGATAAGAAAAGCTTTTCTTTCCACCTTTTTTTCCTTAGAATCAAAGTTATGTCAAATAGAGAAACTTGTATTCTTATAATAATCTCCAATTTTTTTATCATTGGGCAATATAAATATATTGTCCACATTGGGATACACAAAATTAATTGTTTGGTTTGGCAAGGAAAGCTTTTTATTCAACCATATTTCTTAGAATCAAAGTTCATCCATCAAATAGGACAAACATGGATTCTCATAACAATTACCATTATTTCTATGATTGGGCACTATAAACACATCTTTCTTATTGGGATACATGATTTCGATGCTTTGGTTTGGCAGGAAAAGCTTTTCTTTTCACCATTTTCCTTAGATTTAATATTTGTCCATCAAATGGGACCAGCTTAGATTCTTGTAATATTCTCTAATCTTTTGGTGATTTCTCCTCATTGGGATATATGATTTTTATGCTTTGGTTTGGCAAGAAAAGCTTTTCATTCAACCATTTTTCTTAGAATCAAAGTTCGTCCATCCAATGGGAGAAACTTGGATTCTCATAATAATCACTTTTCTTTTTAGGATTGGGCACTATAAACTATAAATATATTCTCCTCATTGGGATATACGATATTGCTATCTTGGTTTGGCAGGAAAAGCTTTTTTTTCCCACCAATATCCTTGAATCAAAGTTCATCCACCAAATGCGGTAAACTTGGATTCTCGTAATAATTTTCAACCTTTTGGTGATTGGCCACTATAAACATATTCTCCTTATTTGGATACACATTTTGACTTATTGGTTTGGCAGGAAAAGCCTTTCATTTAATCATTTTCCTTAGAATCAAAGTTTGCTCGTTAAATGTGACAAACTTGGATTCTTGAATAATCACTATTCTTTTTGTAATTAGGAACTATAAACTAAATACATTCTACGCATTGGAATATATGATATTAATGCTTTGGTTTGGTAGGAAAAACTTTTCAATCAACCACTTTCCTTAGAATCAAAAGTTGTCCACCAAATGAGACAAACTTGGATTCTCATAATAATCACTATTTTTTTAGAATTGGGCACTATAACTATAATTATATTCTTATCATTGCAACATATGATTTTGATGCTTCAGTTTGGCAGGAAAAGCTTCTTTTTTCACCAATTTCCTTAGAATCAAAGTTAATCCTTCAAATAGGACAAACTTAGATTCTCATAATAACCTATAATCTTTTAGTGATTAGCCACTACAAACACATTCTCCTCATTTGGATACACAATTTTGACTCTTTGGTTTGGCAGGAAAAGCTTTTCATTCAACCATTTTCCCTAGAATCAAAGTTCATTTGCCAAATGGAAAAAATTTGGATTCTCGTAATAATCACTCTTTTTTTGTGATTGAGCACTATAAACAATAAATACATTCTCCTCATTGGAAAATACGGTATTAATGCTTTGGTTTAGCAGGAAAGCTTTTCATTCCACCATTTTTATTACAATCAAAGTTGGTGCAGCAAATGAGATAAACTTAGATTCTCGCACTAATCTCCAATCGTTTGGTCATTG
Organism: Adansonia gregorii; assembly: GCA_038382025.1. Classification (NCBI taxonomy): domain Eukaryota; kingdom Viridiplantae; phylum Streptophyta; class Magnoliopsida; order Malvales; family Malvaceae; genus Adansonia; species Adansonia gregorii. The sequence continues at coordinate 50,022 of JBBYHO010019546.1, forward strand.
GGCATTATAGACATATTCTCCTTATAAGGATACATGATTTGATGCTTTGGTTTGGTAGGAAAAGCATTTGTTTTCACCATTTTCGTAAGAATCAAAGTTCATCCATTAAGGGCAACAAACTTGGATTGTTATAATAATCTCCAATCTTTTATGATTGGGCACTATAACACAATCTTCTCATGGGGATACACGATTTTGATGCTTTAGTTTTGTAGGAAAAGTTTTTTTCCCACCATTTTCCTTAGATTCAATACTTATCTGACAAATGGGACAAACTTGGATTCTCATAATAATGTATATTCTTTCAATGATTAGGCACTTTAAACACATTTTCCTCGTGGGGATGCATGACTTTAATGCTTTGGATTAGCAGGAAAAACTTTTTGTTCCACTATTTTCCTTAAAATCAAAGTTCATCCATTAAATAAGGCAAACTTAGATTCTTGAAATAACCTCTATCTTTTTGGTGATTGGGCATTATAAATAACTTCTCTTTATTGAGATACACGATATTAATGTTTTGGTTTGACAATAAAAGCTTTTCTTACCACCTTTTTTCTTTAGAATCAAAATTTCCTTAAATAGGACAAACTCTTATTCTTATAATAATCTCTAATTTTTTATCATTGGGAACTATAAACACATTTTCCATATTGGGATACGCGAAATTAATAGTTTGGTTTGGCTGGAAAAGCTTTTCTTTCAATTATTTTCCTTAGAATCAAAGTTCATCCGTTAAATGGGACAAACTTGGATTCTCGTAACAATTACCATTATTTTTGTGATTGGGCACTATAAACACAGCCTCCTTATTAAGATACATGAATTGATGCTTTGGTTTGGCAGGAAAAGCTTTTCTTTACACCATTTTCTTTAGATTTAATGTTTGACAGCCAAATAGGACAAGCTTAGAGTCTCGTAATAATCTCTAATCTTTTAGTGATTGGGCACTATAAACACATTATCCTTATTGGGATACATTATTTTATGCTTTGGTTTGGCAATAAAAGCTTTTCATTCAACCATTTTCCTTAGAATCAAAGTTTGTCTATCCATGAAACAAACCCGAATTCTTGTAATAATCACTATTCCTTTTGGGATTGGGCATTATAAACTATAAATACATTCTCCTTATTAGGATATATGATATTGATGCCTGGGTTTGGTAGGAAAAGCTTTTCTTTCCACCAATTTCCTTAGAATCAAAGTTCATCCATCAAATAGGATAAACTTAGATTCTTATAATAATCTCTAATGTTTTACTCATTGGCCACTATAAACACATTCTCCTTATTTGGATACACATTTTGACTCTTTCGTTTGCAGGAAAAGGTTTCCATTCAACCATTTTCCTTAGAATTAAAGTTCACCAATCAAATACAAGAAACTTTGATTCTCGTAATAATCACTATTCTTTCTGTGATTGGGCACTCTAAACTATAAATACATTCTCCTCATTGGAATATACGATATTGATGCTTTGGTTTGGCAGGAAAAGCTTTTCATTCAACAATTTTCCTTAGAATCAAAGTTCATATATCAAACTAGACAACTTGGATTCCTGTAATAATCTCTAATTTTTTTATCATTGGGCACTATAAACATATTCTTATTGGGATACACAATATTGATGCATTGGTTTGGCAGGAAAAGCTTTTTTTTTCTACCATTTTCATAAGAATCAAAGTTTGTCTGTGAAGACAGACAAACTTAGATTCTTATAATAATCTCTAATCTTTTGGTGATTGGGCACTTTAAACACAATCTTCACTAGGGATACATGATTTTAATGCTTTGGCTTGGTAGGAAAAGCTTTTCCTTCCATCATTTTCCTTAGATTCAATGCTTGTCCGTCAAATGGGATAAACTTGGATTCTTATAATAATGTCCATTCTTTTGGTGATTCGACACTTGAAACATATTCTCCTCATTGGGTTGCACAATTTTGATGCTTTAGATTGGCAGAAAAAGCTTTTCATTCCACCATTTTCTTTAGAATCAAAGTTTGTCTATCAAATCAGACAAACTTAGGTTCTTGTAATAACCTTTATCGCTTTGGTGATTGGGCATTATAAGTACCTTCTCTTTATTAGGATACACGATATTAATGTTTTGGTTTAGCAAGAAAAGCTTTTCTTTCCACCTTTTTTTCCTTAGAATCAAAGTTACGTCAAATGGGACAAACTTGTATTCTTATAATAATCTCCAATTTTTTTATCATTGGGCATTATAAACACATTGTCCATATTAGGAAACACGAAATTAATGGTTTAGCTTGTAAGCTTTTCATTCTACCATTTTTCTTAGAATTAAAGTTCATCAAATGGGACAAACTTCGATTATCACAGCAATTACCATTATTTCTATGATTGGGCGCTATAAACACATCTTCCTTATTGGGATACATGATTTTGATGCTTTGGTCTAGTAGGAAAAGCTTTTCTTTTCACCATTTTCCTTATATTTAATGTTTGTTTGTCAAATGGGACAAGCTTAGATTCTCGTAATAATCTCTAATCTTTTGGTGATTAGGCATTATAAACACATTCTCTCCATTGAGATACATGATTTTTATGCTTTGGTTTGGTAAGAAAAGCTTTTCATTAAACATTTTCCTTAGAATCAAAGTTTGTTCATCCAATGGGACAAACTTCGATTCTCGTAATAATCACTATTTTTCTTGGGATTGAGCACTATAAACTATAAATATATTCTCCTCATTAGAATATACAATATTGATGCCTTATTTTGGCAGGAAAAGCTTTTTTTTTCACCAATTTCCTTAGAATCAAAGTTCATTCATCAAATGGGACAAACTTGTAATCTCATAATAATCTTTAATCTTTTGGTGATTGGTCACTGTAAACACATTCTCCTTATTTGGATACACATATTGACTTATTGGTTTGGTAGGAAAAGCTTTTCATTTAAACATTTTCCTTTGAATCATAGTTCGCCCATCAAATATGACAAACTGGGATTCCTGTAATAACCACTATTCCTTTTGTAATTGGGCACTATAAACTACAAATACATTCAACGCACTGAAAAATACGATATTGATGCTTTGGTTTAGCAAGAAAAGCTTTTCATTCAACTATTTTTCTTAAAATCAAAATTTGTCCACGAAATAGGATAAACTTGGATTCTTGTAATAATCACTATTTTTTGGGATTGGGCACCATAACTATAATTATATTCTCGTCATTGGAACATACAATATTGATGCTTTAGTTTGGCAGGAAAAGCTTTTCTTTCCACCAATTTCCTTAGAATCAAAGTTCATCCATCAAAAAGGATAAACTTGGATTCTTATAATAACCTATAAGCTTTCAGTGATTAGCCCTAACAAACACATTCTCCTTTTTTGGATACACGATTTTGGCTTTTTGGTTTGGCAGGAAAAGCTTTTTATTCAACCATTTTCCCTAGAATCAAAGTTTGTTCATCAAATGGGAGAAACTTGGATTCTCATAATAATCACTATTCTTTTTGTGATTGGGCACTATAAACAATAAATACATTCTCCTCATTGGAATATACGATATTGATGATTTAGTTTGGCAGGAAAGCTTTTTATTCCACCATTTTTATTAGAATTAAAGTTAATGTGTCAAATGAGACAAACTTGGATTCTTATAATAATTTCCAATCTTTTTGTCAATGGGCACTGTAAATATATTCTCCTTATAAAGATACACGATTTGATGCTTTGATTTGGTAGGGAAAGCTTTTTTTCACTATTTTTGTAAGAATCAAAGTTCATCCATCAAGAGCGACAAACTTGGATTCTTATAATAATCTCCAATCTTTTCATGATTAGGCACTATAAATGCAATCTTCCTATAGGGATTCACTATTTTGATGCTTTGGTTTAGTAGGAAAAGCTTTTTTTCCATCGTTTTGCTTAGTTTCAATGCTTGTCTAACAAATGGGATAAACTTGGATTTCATAATGATGTCCATTCTTTCGATGGTTAGGCACTTTAAACACATTATCCTCATTGGGATGCATGATTTTGATGCTTTGGATTAGCAGGAAAAGCTTATCAAAGTTCATCCATCAAATTGAGCAAACTTAGATTCTCCTTCTCCTATTGGGATACACGATATTAATGTTTTGGTTTGACTAGAATAGCTTTTTTTTCACCTTTTTTCCTTAGAATCAAAGTTCTATTAAATGGGACAAACTTGTATTCCCATAATAATCTCTAATTTTTTTTATCATTGGGCACTATAAGCACATTATCCACATTAGGATACACGAAATTAATGGTTTGGTTTGGCAGGAAAAGCTTTTCATTAACCATTTTCCTTAGAATCAAAGTTTGTTCATCAAATGGGATGAACTTTAATTCTCGTAATAATTACCATTATTTTTTGTGATTGGGCACTATAAACACAGCCTCCTTATTAAGATACATGAATTGATGCTTTGGTTTGGCAGGAAAAGCTTTTCTTTACACCATTTTCTTTAGATTTAATGTTTGACAGCCAAATAGGACAAGCTTAGAGTCTCGTAATAATCTCTAATCTTTTAGTGATTGGGCACTATAAACACATTATCCTTATTGGGATACATTATTTTATGCTTTGGTTTGGCAATAAAAGCTTTTCATTCAACCATTTTCCTTAAAATCAAAGTTTATCTACCCAATAAGACAAAACTGGATTCTCATAATAATCACTATTCCTTTTAGGATTGGGCACTATAAACTATAAATACATTCTCCTTATTAGGATATATGATATTGATGCCTTGTTTGGTAGGAAAAGCTTTTCTTTCTACCAATTTCCTTGGAATCAAAGTTCATCTATCAAATGGGACAAACTTAAATTCTCATAATAATCTTTAATCTTTTGGTGATTGGCCACTACAAACGCATTCTCCTTATTTGGATACACATTTTGACTCTTTGGTTTGGTAGAAAAAGCATTTCATTCAACCATGTTCCTTAGAATCAAAGTTCGCCCATCAAATATGAAAAACTTGGATCTTCGTAATAATCACTATTCTTTTTTGCAATTGGGCACTCTAAACTATAAATACCTTCTTTGCATTGGAATATATAATATTGATGCTTTGGTTTGGCAGGAACAGTATTTTATTCAACAATTTTCCTTAAAATCAAAGTTCATGTGTGTTGCGATGTACCCCAGGGTGGATCCTCACGGATCTAAGAGTTCGTACGACTTAAAATATTATCCTGACTCGGAAATGTCTTTTTGACTAAGACCATTCTTCGGAGTTACGATAAGAATGAGAAAATACAGATTCTCGACTTATGACATAGTGAGGGAGACCATAAGACGAATCACTCATCTTATTGGCCTCGTGT
>JBBYHO010019547.1:0-12502 GCA_038382025.1 Adansonia gregorii
AGCCATACCTCAAGAAATGACTATGCGAGCTATTCTCGTCCAAGAGGAATATATGGGACTAAGCATGGATGAAAAAAAGAAGATTAAGCAAAAAGCTTAAGAAGTAGTTGGAGCTGAGAAAAAAAGGAAAGGCAAAACTACTACTCCTTGGAAAAAGGTTAAAAGACATAGAGAGGGTTGAATTATACATTAGTCTAGACGTTGAAGACCTCAGTCGAGTCCCAGGTCTTGTTTTCCCCTCAAAATTTAATATGCAAAGTTTGAGAAGTATAAAAGCACTATATCCCTACAGGCACAGATCAAAATGTTTGTCAAAATAATGGCAGGCTACTCACAAGATGATGAACTCCTGATCCACTATTTTCAAGAAAGCCTGTCAAGATCGGCATTTAGATTGTACAATGATTTAAATCATACCCAAACTGAAAGTTAGGCCGACTTGGCGAGTGTTTTTTCTTTAGCAATACAAGTATATGGTTGAGTGAGCTCCCGATCATTTGACCCTCCAAAATTTAGAGAAGAAGTCAATCAAATCCTCTAAAGAATATGCCCAATAATGGAGGGACTTAGCCTCTCAAGTCTAACCACCCTTTATAGAGAAGGAAACAACAATGTTATTTGCTGATACCTTACGTCTACCCTATAACGATAAGCTAGTAGGGAATGTGACAATGAGTTTCTTTGATCTTGTAATCTTTAGAGAAATGATCGAATCAGCCATTACGGCTGGGAAGCTTACATCGGGAGAGTCTTCTAATGTAAACAAGCCAGGACTAATAAAGAAAAAGGATGAAACACCATCAATCGGTTATGTGAGACAACAATACTGCCTAGGAGCTCACCCCTATTATCAAAATCCAAGACAAATGCCCCAAAACACTTATCCATACAACACACCTCGAGCATCCGTTTAAACAGCTGTTTAAGCTACCATTCCAAACCCGCTTCCCCAAAACCAACCAAAACGCAACACCAATACACAAGCCTAAATAACCAATCAAACCAAACCTTATTTTGACCCTTTTTCGACAAATTTTTAGAAGCAAGGCTGGTAGTGCTAATTTTTGCCAAACTGTATGAAGACAATTATCCTAGCTGATATGACCTGAACCTACACTGTGAATACCATGCACTACTAGGTCACTCAATTGGAAACTGCTAACCCTTTAAGTACAAATTTTAAAGCCTTCTTAATTAAGGCACCTTCAACTTTGATAATGTGCTAGCTCCTAATGTGGCAGCAAACCCTTTGCCAGATCATCCTAAGCCTAGAGCTAACGTCATTAGTATTGAAAGTAGGCAATGGAGAAAGTTGAATGTGGAAGAGGTCAAAACACCTTTGGAAAAAGTATGGATGGTTTTGACCAAAGCCAAAATCCTTAGCCAGAATCAAGAAAGCATTAAAAGATAATTTGATGATGGTGTCAATTTTTATAAGTATCACATGACTATAGAGCATACCTTGCAGAGTTGCCTAAATTTTCAAGCATTGATTCAAGAGATGATGAATAATAATGAGATCGAGTTTTTAGAGCAAACTAAAGCAAAAATGAAAAATCAATCAATATAGTGGTAGAAGGGTAGTCATAGCCCCTATACGGTATCCACCGCTCTCTCATCATTTGTTACAACCAGACCATGCCTCCAAAGGCATACATTACCCCTAAACTAATTATTAAGGCACCAGTGTTGTTCTCTTATCAAGATAGTAAATAGGTGTGATGGAAGTATGATGGTGGGGTCACCACTCTAGAAGCTATTACTACCCAATTGGCATCCGTCAATATCACAAAAGTCAGCCATGTTATAAGAAGCGACATGTATACGACTGGGAAACCAATAAAGCCGGTACGAAGGCAAAAACAATGACGCAAACATCTGGGAAGAAGGTAGTTATCGATGATGTCCTAGAGGAAAAATAAAAACCAATAAAGGAAAAAGAGGTAGCCAAATTCCTAAAATATATCAAGCATAACAAATACAGTGTCGTGGAGTAATTAAAGCAACAACTAGTGAAGATTTCCTTGCTAACTTTATTGCTCAGTTCTGAACTTCATCAAAATGCATTGTTGAAAGTACTAAATCTGGCCATGTCTATTGGGATATTTCTATCAATAAACTTAACCGCCTGGTAAACAATGTTGCCATTGACAACTTTATCTTATTTAGTGAGGATAAAATTTCACCAAGAGGTAATACTTCACCAAAAACCCTCCACTTTAAGACTCGGTGAAAAAAAACCATACTACCTAAGGTCCTTATCAATAATGGCTCTACTCTAAATGTCATACCATGGAGTACACTATCTCGTTTGCTTGTAGATGTTAGCCAAATCAAACAAAGCCATATGGATGTCAGCGCTTTTAATGGAACAATGAGGGACATTAAAGGAACTATTTTAGTTACTCTAGAAATTGGTCTTTGCCCGTTTGAAATTGGGTTCCACGTTTTGGATATCACTCCAACATACAATTGTTTGTTAGGATAACCATGGACTCACCTAGCTAGGGCCGTTCTATCATCTTTACATTAAAAAGTCAAGGTTATAATGGATGAAAGAATAGTAAGTTTATTTAAGGAAGAAGACATAGTTGCTATGACGTCTACGGAGGCTCTTTACATTAACATAAATGCTAAAACTAATAAATGCTCTTTCAGAGTTTTTGAGAAATGTGACCTTTATATCAAAAGGGTTAGTCGTCCCTAAATTGAGGCTATCGAAAAGTATGTGTATGGGCATCAAGTTGACAGTAGGGAAATGAACCTTAGCTAAAAAAAGACTTGGGAGACGTTTGTAAGGAATCAACCAGGCCATTAATGTTAATGGTAAGAAAGACAAATATGAATTAAGCTTCAAGCCAAAAAAAGTTTAGAAGAAGATGTTTGGAAAAAGAATGATAGAAAAGTAGCCATCCCTAGGTGTTCGCTAACTATTAGGCTGGAAATCAATTTTTTACCCTTCATTGGAGGAAATTTTCTACTATGAAAGAGTTAATCCAAGAAATAGAGATAAAAAAACCAAGAAACATTATTCTGGTGATCAATGCAGCCTTGGAAGAGCATCATGTGGCTACCATTGGAAAAGATGATGAAGAGTTTAATAAGGATCATAGGATTCGCCCATGCCCCTTAGATATGTTTTAAGGAATTGGACATGTACTGAGAGAAGCATAGTGTCTAGGCCAATCCCAAAGTAATAACTAAAAAATGAACTCTTTCATCTATAAATCTTTTTTATAAAAAATCATAATGTTAATTTATCATCAGTAAAAATGAAATGCACATAATCTTTCCTTATATAATTTTTCTTGGCTCTTTTTCTTTCTTACATCAGTTTCTTTTATGATTTCTTATCTTAACATCTCTTTTCTTTTTTTTCATCCATACCCTATTCATATCCCATATTTTTTGGCCCATTTATTCCTTGCTCTTGCCTTTGCAGAAAAATAGATAAATCTAATCAAGATTTAGAGGTTAATTTTGAATAGACTATTTACTCGAACGAGGTCGATCTTGAAGAAGATATTGATGATCATATCTTGCCTCCTTATTTATTAAAAATAATTGAACAAAAAAATAAGCGCATAATACCCCATGAAGAGCCCATTGAGTATCAATTTGATAAATGATTAAAACGATAAGAAGAATATCAAAATAAGAACTACTATAAAGGCTTCCACCCTAAAAGATCTAATAAGTCTGCTATAATGGTCTTATCAAGACATGCCAGAATTGGATGCGAAGATTATGGTTCATAAATTGCTTTTGAAGCCGGAATGCAAACTGGTTTAAAAAAGCTAAGGAAAATGAAATCGAAGATACTTTTGGAGATAAAAGAAGAGGATAAAAAGCAGTTTAAATCTAGATTTTTGAAGGTGGCAAACTATCTAGAGTGGGTTGCAAACATTGTCCTGGTTCTCAAGAAAGAAAAAAAAGTTAGAATATGTGTAGATTATCAGGACCTTAATCGAGCAAGCCTAAAAGACAACTTCCCTATCCCTCATATAGACTCCCTAGTTGATAATACTGTAAAGAACTATTTATTTTCCTTCATGGATGGATTTTTAAGGTATAATCAAATTAAAATGGCTCTAGAGGATATGGAGAAAACCACATTTGTTACAATGTGAGGAACATTTTGTTACAAAGTAATGTTATTTGGGTTAAAAAATATGGGAGCAACTTACTAAAATGCAATGGTCACCCTATTCTATAACATGATGCATAAAGAAATTGAAATGTATGTTGATGACATGATTGCTAAGTCCCTTTAGGAAGAAAGTCATGTAGTGGACCTATAAAAATTGTTTGAAAGGTTAAAAAAATCAGTTAAAGTTGAACCCCATGAAATGGACATTCGAAGCAAGGTCTAGAAAATTGTTGGGTTTTGTTGTAAGTGAAAGAGGAATTAAAGTTGATCTGGATAAGATCCAAGCTATACAGGAGTTACCATCCCCATGCATGCCAAAAAAGTGAGAAGTTTCTTGGAGGGATTGAATTAGATCGCTCGATTCATTCTCAACTCATGGATAAGTATGATCTGATTTTTCAGCTTTTATAAAGACAAAATCCTGGTGAGTCGAATAGTGAATAACAAAATGCTTTCAAAAAAATTGAACAAGATCTCTTTAATCTACTTGTATTGGTACCGCCTACTTCTGGATGACCTTTGATCCTGTATTTGTTAGTGTTCGAAAGATCCATGGGTTGTGTGCTAGGGCAACATGATAAGACTAGAAAGAAGAATCTAGCAATCTATTACCTAAATAAGAAATTTCTGGATTATGAGGTAAAATATTCCTATATAGAGAAGATCTATTCTGCTCTAGTCTGGACAATGAAAAGGGTCTGACAGTGCACATTGTATCATGTTATATGGCTTATCAACAAATAGACATAATTAAGTATCTATTCGAAACACCAACTTTATCAGAAAGGATAGCTAGGTGGCAAGTTCTACTATCCAAATATGATATCATTAGTGTAAGCCAAAAGGCGATCATAAAAAGTGTCATTGCTGAATTCTTAGCCACCTGGGCACTTGACGATTATCAGCTATTGGATTTTGATTTCCCTAATGAGGACTTGATGAATATTATGATTGAAGAAGAAAAAGAATCATCGAAAGGATCTATATGAAAATGTGTTTTGATGGAGCATCAAATGTATCGAGCCATAGAATCAGCACAATTTTAATATCTTCAAAAGGGGATTATTACCCTTTTACCACCCAGATAATTTTTTATGCATCAATAATGTGGTAGAATATGAGGCATGTATTATGGAGCTTCGAGCAATATTAGAAAATAAGGCCCAGGTATTGAAAGCTTGCGAAGATTTAGCCTTGGTAATTTACCAATTGCGTGAAGAATGGGAAACATGAGACCCAAGGTTGCAACAATATAAAAAATTTATTATAGAATTACTAGAAGAATTCAAAGAAGTAGACTTCTTTCAGCTGTTTCATGATTACAATCAAATGGCGGATGCTTTAGCCACCTTGGCTTTGATGTTCAAAGTAAACAAAGGGTAAGAGGTGACACCCATTGAGATGAGTATTTATGAATTCCCTGCATATAGCTATAACATTGAAATTGAGGCAGATGGCCTTCCATGGTATCATGATATCAAAAATTATTTGAAGGATCGAGTATAGCCACCATGCCTTAGAAACTGATAAGAAATCCTTAAGAAGGCTAGTACTAAATTTTGTCTTGGACAGAGAGATTTTGTATAATAAAAGTTTCGACCAAACATTATTTAGGTGTGTTGATGCTTGAGAAGCAAAGAAAATAATAGAAGAAGTACATGAAGGGGTTTGTGGGATTCATGCCAATAGACACAAGCTGGCAAAGCAAATCATAAGATTAGGCTACTTCTAGAAGACTATGGAGAGTGACTATATCAAATACGCCTGAAAGTGCCATAAATGTCAACTCTATGCAACAAGATTCATGTCCTACCCTCACCATTACGTGTCATGATCGAGCCATGGTCTTTTTCTATATGGGGTATGGATGTCATCAGACCCATTACTCTTGCGGCATCGAACCAGCATCATTTTATCTTAGTGGCCATTAATTATTTCACTAAATGGGTGAAAGCCACTTCTTTTGCAAATATCGTAGGATTAGTGGTGATTAAATTTCTAAAGGTCAATATCATTTATAGATTCAAGGTCCCTTAAAGAATTATAATAGATAATGCCTCTAACTTGAATAATAAATTGATGATAGAGGTCTATACCCAGCCCAAAATCTTTCATCATAATTTGATCATATATCGTCTGAAGATGAATGATGCCATAGAAACTGCCAATAAAAATATTAAGAAAATAATAGGAAAAATGGTGAAGACTTATAAAGATTGGCACGAAAAGTTTCCATTCGCTCTCTTTGCTTATCAAACCTCAGTAGAGACCTCGACTAGGGCAACACTTTGCTCATTAGTGTATGGCACGGAGGCAGTACTACCAATTGGAGTCAATATCCCATCACTTCAAATATTAATGGAGACTAAATGGGAAGAAGCTGAATGGGCATGAGATTGCTAAGAACAATTGAACTTTATTGATGGCAAAAGGTTGAAAGCGATCCAGCATGGGCAAATATACCAGAAAAGGATGATGAAGGCCCATGATAAGAAGATTCATCCAAGATAACTTCATGAAAGAGAATTGGTATTGAAGAAAATCCCATCGATACAAAAATATCCATAAGGTAAATGGGCACCCAATTAGGAAGGGTCCGATGTGGTTCACAAGGCATTCTCAGGAGGTGCATTAATCCTTGCCGAAACTGATGGAGATGTCTTGCCAAACCCCGTCAATGTAGACAGTGTAAAAAAATACTTTGCTTAAAAAAAAGAAAAAGAAAAAAAAACAAAAATCGAATAAAAACCAGAATAGAGAATTCAATTAAAGGTAATATAAAAGGGAAGCTTCGAGTTAAAAACTCGAAAGGGTGGCTCCAGCAAAGAAAAAAATGATCAAATCATAGGTATGATATGATCAAATGCATCTCTAAAAGATAGATCTATGCAGAAGCAGATATTCTATTTAGAATAAATTTTAAAGATCTTAATTCAGTTGTCTATGCCTTTTCTTCAACATTTACCATTATCTTTGTGAATCTCTTCTTAGGCATTTTACCATTACTTTTGTAAAAAAGTCAATATTCTACTTTCTTCGCTTGAAATGCAACCTCTGTTAGACTATTTTCTTGATCGTGCTAACATTTTTGCTAAATGATAATTAATGACTTAAAGAAATAAAGATTGATTGAAATAGATAACAGACTAATTTCTTTGAGTTACTCTGGAATAAGGTCAAAACATTATGAAAATCCCGGTTCACGTCTTAATTCCTTCGAACATTCTAGAAAACTTTAAGGGTGCATAACTAATGATCTTAGATAGAATTCTGACGATGGAGGAAACTCAATCTCTTAGAAGATATTTATCATTTTGTTCCAGCTGGCAAGGGAGTTGATGGAAATGTCAGACCCTTATTACATTCTGAAAACCATAAATAGATCAAAGAAGGGCAACCCTCACACATTTCTAATCATATCCCTTTTCCTTAACCACTAGATGGTATTAACGCATCATAAAGTCTTATTTTCTCTTGGGGTAGAGACATCACCCACATTTTTAATTATATCCCTTTTTCTCAACTACTAGATGGTATTGATGCATTATGAAGTCCTACTTTCTCTTAGGTTAAGGACATCGGCCACATTTCTAATCATATCCCTTTTTCTAAACCACTAAATGGTATTAATGCATCATAAAATCTTGTTTTATCTCAAGGCGGGGACATCATGCACATTTTCAATCATATCCTTTTTCCTCAACCATTAGATGCTATTGATGCATCATAAAGTCTTAGTTTCTCTCGGGGCAAGGACATCGCCTTTATTTCCTATCATATCCTTTTCCTCAACCACTAGATGGCATTGATGCACCATATGACCACAAGGGGCCTCCTCCATACATTTCTAATCATACCATTCTTTTTTAGTCACTAGATGACGTTGGTGCATCATAATTTCAATTCTTCAAAAGGCAAGAATAATTGTTTTTGCAACGATAACATCAGTTTTAAAATTGGCCCCTTACTACCAGAAGGATTCTTCATGCTTTTTGAAGATGTTTTCATGCTTTTAAAGTGGGTTGAATCACGATTTAAAAAGAAAATGAATAAACAATATAAAAATGAGGAATAAATCCAATCATGAAAATCCATGCACATTCACCATGCATCCACATTCATAATTATGTAATTCACAAGTTTAAAACAATGAAGCAAGAAAAAAAATCATAATGGATATTGCTTCAAAATCAAAAGGTAAGTTAATCTTTCTTCAAAGATCTTAAATATTAGATTACTTCAACCTTATTTAGGTTTGTCTCTAATCGATCGTACTCAGTTGAATTCTTACTTACTTGGTTGTACTTGGTTAAACTTTCTTTCACATTCGTTTAACATGATGGTTTAGCCTTGGTCAAACTTTTTTTTCATTTCGTTTAATGTGATGGTTTAGCCCTGATCAAACTCCCTTTTCATTTTATTTAACGTGATGGTTTAGCCCTGGTCAAACTTTTTTTCACCTCCATTTGACGTGATGGTGTAACCTTGGTCAAACTTCTTTTCACCTCCATTTGAAGTAATGATTTAGCCCTGATCAGACTTTTTTTCACTTCTGTTTGATGTGATGGTTTAGCCCCAGTCAAACTCCCTTTTCATTTCATTTAACGTGATGCTTTAGCCTTGGTTAAACCTTTTTTTCACCTTTATTTAACGTGATGATTTAGCCCTCGTCAAACCATTTTTATTTTATTTGACTTAATAGTTTAGCCCTAGTCAAACTTCCTTTCACTGTCATTTGGCATGATGGTTTTGCCCTAGTCAAACTCCCTTTTGTATCTCGTTCGACGTAATGGTTCAGCCCTAGTCAAACTTGTTACATCTAACCTTAGGTATTACCTTTGTATCCTTTGTCTACCCATCGACTTAGTCCCAAGTAACTCCTTTCATTTATTAACCTGACTGCTTGGTCTCAGTTAATTTGTCTTACTGGTTGGTTTATGCGTTTTTGCCCCAGCCAACTCATTTTCAATATTAACTTCATCGTAGGTTAAAAGTTCCCCTTCTAATCAATAAGCTCTAATATATATGTTCATATCTCGTTTTTCTAGCACTTTATGGCCCAGATGAAATTATGTTTATTTGATCTTTGTCTTATTCTTGATTCTCAGCATCGAACAAAAAAGGGCAACTGTAGACACATAAATTTGTCTGAACCATCTGTCCCCGAAGGCCCCAAGTATCCGAGAACAAAAATGTAGTGGCCATTATAATAGAGGTCAACTTCCACTAAAGGGGTTTTATATTTTTGTAATTTTAATCAGTGATATGTCAATACCTGTGTATACACATGATGAAAAAAATCTATTTTTTTAGGTAAAAAGGACAAATCTACAAAGGAAAAATTTTTGCTTTTGAACAAGTTCTTAATAAAATTTGGAAATTACCTATGCGATTGATCTCATAGTTAATTTTCCTATTTTTATAAATTTCCTGAGATTTTTTTGAAAATCTTGAGAAATTAGTGGTCGGATATTTTTACCAACAATGGTATGGTTTTATGATGATTCCCACTCCAAAAAATCATAAATATTCAAGGAAAAATATGTATTGGCATTGTCTATCATGAAGTGTCAAACTATAAATTTTATAAATTAATTTTGAATTTCGTAGTCTTGCGAGTATCATGTTCGTGAATTTTACTTTTGGTTCTTATTGATTTATTTTTAAAATTTTACAAGTTCATTTTCTTCACCTTAGAAATTAACGGTTTAAATACTATGCAATCTTGAATTTGTTTTACTTTAGTGTCAATGAAATTCTATAATTTTTCCAAGTATTGAAATACCATTTTTTTACTCGTAAAATTTTTGGTGGAATCCTCTTGGGTTTCAAACATCAAAATTCATCCAATATTATTGTTTAATTCACATTAAATTAGTTTTGGAAAATTCATTTATTTTCATGAGTTTTGAATTTTTTCTTTAAATTTTTTATTTTCGAAATACGAAGTTTTATACTCCGTAAATGTTTTTGGGAGAATTTTCTTTGGTTTAAAATTTTGAAAATTCATCTACTATTGTCATTTAACTCCCATTAAAACAGTTCTGAAAATTTTAATTTATTTCAAGGGTTTTGAATTTTTTTCATATATGTCAATTTTCCTACATTAAGGAATTTCTCATAAAACTTTATGAGTTTTTAACTTCCAATCAAGATCTTTTGCACCATTTCATTTCTAAAATTTTGTCTATGATGAATTAACGTTAATTCTAATTTTATTTTGATTTTTGAAATTTTATTTAATTTTATTTTATTTACTTTTTCGAACTAGTTACATGCTAACCAGCTTGTTTTCTCATCCAATTACTTTCTAATCAAGTTGGTTACATCCCAATTATCAATTATATGAGCTGACCAACTTTATCATAAGCATGATAATAGAGTGGCTTGTAAGAAAAAATAACAAGAGCATGGGCTTATGACAACAATTATGGTTATCCAACCTAACAAGCCATATTCACATCAAATAAACAAAAAGGAAAAGAAAAAGAAGAAAAAAAGAAAAAGGGCCATTCAACCACTCCATTTAGGTAGCAATATTGTTGCCTCTTCCTCTACAGATATAAGACATTTTTCTTCATTAAAGAGTTTTTTTTGTGGAAAAAAGGAAAAAAATTGGAGAGAAAAAGAAAGAAAATTAAGAGAAAAAGAGAAAAATAAGAGAAAAAAAGAAAAATAAGACAAACTCTTTCCCATTTGATTTTTAGCCAAGGTAATCACCTTCTTCCTTTCTATTTCTTGCTAATTTCATGGTCATTTTGTTGTAATATCACATGTATATATGTTGTCTTGCTTGATTTGTGATAACTTGGTTGTTATATGTTTGAAAGTTTATGTTTTTATGCATGAAAATGGTGTATACATGTGTTTTACTTGTTTTTCCATCATGAAAATTTTGTTTGATTGATGAATCCCACCTGGGTCGAATCTAATCTTGAGTGGATGATGATGGTTTTGGTTAGTTTTAGCTTAGAATTAATATTAATATATTGTTTTGTAACAAATGTTAAACTTAGGAACTAAACTGAAAAAAATGGAAAATTGTTGTTTTAACAATCCCATGTTTGGCCGAATCTTAATGAGTATTTTTGCCATTTTTTGTTGCTGATTCCAATTTGATTTCATGCTGGTTTTGTTGATTAAGGATTAAAGTGCAAATGTCTAAAAGTTTAGGGGTTAGTTTGCAAAGTATAGTAAAATTGTAATTTTGGGTGTATTATGTTGGTCCTAATATTGCACATGGCATATTGTAAATGTTTGTATATATTTTTCTACATGATTTAATGACTTTAGAGATGCATAATCATATGTAGACTTAATTGAAAAAAATGTAAGAAAAAATAAAGGGACCAAATAGCAAAATTTAAGTTTTAATAATAAAATCAATTTTTTTAAACCATATTTTTGGCTTTTAATATTCCCAGGGTTATCTGTAGGGGGTATAAAGTCTTTAAAACTTTTCGTATCTTTTTGGTTCTCCATTAAGGTACAAAATGAAAAAAATAAAATAATAAAGGTAATAAATTGAAAATTTTACCCTAATGGTAAAAAGAAGTGACCGAATCTTGCTTGTAATTTTTTATGTGATTTTTTGTGGTTATTTTGATTTATTTAATGCTTAATTTTATATTTTAATCATGTCAGGGCCAACTTGTAGTTTTAAGGAAGCTTAAGGACCATTGGGGAAATCTAGCATTTTTAGGCTAAACTAGCTATCTCTAGCATGAAATCACTCCCTTGGAATATTTTAACTATTTTTAGCATTCAATTGGTTCTTTGATGGGGTGCTAAAAATATTAAAACCTTTCATATTCTTTTGGTTTTTCATTAGGGTATGAAATGTAATTTTTGAAAATTTAAGGATTTAATGGCATTTTCATGTGTTACGTTTTGGGTATTTTTAAAAAAAATGTTTTTACCATTATTAATCAATTAAGGACTAATATTTAATTTTGAGAAATTGAGGGACCCATTAGCAATTTTCATACTTTAGGTCATTTTTGTAGTCTTATTTACCCATTTAGAGTAAGAATCATCATTACTTGTGCCTTCAAGTCCACTAGGGGCATCGGGATACTCTCATGTCAAAGGTATACCCTCGGGCATTTTCATAGTTTTTCTTATCGGGATGCTTTTATGCCAAAGGTGAGTGTTTAAGGTTCTTTTAGCCTTTTAAGGTCATTTTTTAGTCCATTAAAGGCACTGGGGTATTTTCATGTTAAAGGTATATTCAATGGACATTTTCATAATTTTTTTACCGGGTGCGTTATTGTCGATGGTAAGCCTTAGGAATATTTTAATTTTTCTTAGAACCCAATCCTAAGTAGTTACCGGGTGCCTTAGTGTCGATGG
>JBBYHO010019569.1:0-12499 GCA_038382025.1 Adansonia gregorii
TTGATGCTTTGATTTCATAAGAAAAACTTGTTTTTCTACCATTTTTAGAATTCAAGTTCGTCTTTCAATTAGGATAAGCAAGGATTCATAGAATAATCTCCTTTCTTTTCATGATTGGGCATCATAATCACTTTCCCCTTATTAGGATTAATGATTTTGATGCCTTGATTTCTTAAGAAAAACTTGTTTTCCACCATTTTTAGAATTTAAGTTCGTCTTTCAGTTGGGATAAACTTGGATTCACATAATAACCTCTTTTCCTTTAATGATTGGTCACCATAATCACTTTCTCCTTATTAGGATTAATAATTTTGATGCTTTGATTTCATAAGAAAAACTTGTTCTTCTACCACTTTTAGAATTCAAGCTCGTCGTTTAATTGGGATAAACATGGATTGACAAAATAATCTCCTTTCTTTTCATGATTGGGCACCATAATCACATTCTCTTCAATGGGAAAAGTGATTTTGATGCTTTGGTTTCACAAGAAAGACTTGTTTTTCTACCATTTTTAGAATTGAAGTTCATATTTTAATTGGGATAAACACGGATTGACAAAATAATCTCCTTTCTTTTCATGATTGGGCACCATAATCACTTTCCCCTCATTGGGATAAATGATTTTGATGTTTGGTTTCATAAGAAAAACTTGTATTTCTACCATTTTTAGAATTCAAGTTCGTCTTTCAATTGAGATAAACATGGATTCACAAAATAATCCCCTTTCTTTTCATGATTGGGCACTCATTATCACATTCCCCTCATTGGGATTAACGATTTTGATGCTTTGATTTCAGAAGAAAAACTTGTTTTTCTATGATTTTTAGAATTCAAGTTCATCTTTCGATTAGGATAAACATGAAATCGCATAACAATGTCCCTTCTTTTCCTGAGTAGGTGCCATAATCACATTCCCCTTATTGGGATTAATGATTTTGATGCTTTGGTTTCATAAGAAAAACTTGTTTTTCTACCATTTTTAGAATTCGTGTTCGTCTTTCAATTGGGATAAACATGGATTCACATAATTATCTCCTTTTGTTTCATGATTGGGCACCATAATCACATTCCACTCTGGGATAAATGATTTTTATGCTTTGGTTTCATAAGAAAAACTTGTTTTTCAATCATTTTTAGAATTCAAGTTCATCTTTCAACTAGGATAAACATGGATTCACAAAATAATCTCTTTTCTTTTCATGATTGGGTACCATAATCACGTTCCCCTCATTGGGATTAATGATTTTCATGCTTTGTTTTCATAAGAAAAACTTGTTTTTTCTTCCATTTTCAGAATTCCAGCTCGTCTTTCAGTTGCGATCAACATGGATTCACAAAATAATCTCTGTTCTTTTAATGATTGGGCAAGATAATCACATTCCCCTTTTTGGGATAAATGATTTTGATGCTTTGGTTTCATAAGAAAAACTTGTTATTCTACCATTTTTAGAATTCACGTTCATCTTTCAATTGGGATAAACATGGATTCACATAATAATCTCTTTTCGTTTCATGATTGGGCACTATAATCACATTTTCCTCATTGGGATTAATGATTTTCATGCTTTGATTTCATACGATAAACTTGTTTTTCTACCACTTTTAGAATTCAAGTTTGTCTTTCAATTGGGATAAACATGGATTCACATAATAATCTCTTTTCTTCTGGGCACCATAATCACATTCTCTTCATTGGGATTAATGATTTTGATGCTTTGATTTCGGAAGAAAAACTTGTTTTTCTACCCTTTTCAGAATTCAAGTTCGTCTTTCAATTGATATTAACATGGATTGACAAAGTAATTCCCTTTCTTTTCATGATTAGGCACCATAATCACATTCCCCTCATTGGGATTAATGATTTTGATGCTTTGATTTCTTAAGAAAAACTTGTTTTTCTACCATTTTTAGAATTCAAGTTCGTCTTTCAATTGGGATAAGCAAGGATTCACAGAATAATCTCCTTTCTTTTCATGATTGGGCAGCATAATCACTTTTCCCTTATTGGGATTAATGATTTTGATGTCTTGGTTTCTTAAGAAAAACTTGTTTTTCCACCATTTTTGGAATTTAAGTTCGTCTTTCAATTGGGATAAACTTGGATTCACATAATAATCTCCTTTCCTTTCATGATTGGTCACCATAATCACATTTTCCTTATTGGAATTAATAATTTTGATGCTTTGATTTCATAAGAAAAACTTATTTTTCTACCACTTTTAGAATTCAAGCTCGTCGTTCAATTGGGATAAACATGGATTGATAAAATAATCTCCTTTCTTTTCATGATTGGGCACCATAATCATATTCCCCTCAATGGGAAAAGTGATTTTGACACTTTGGTTTCATAAGAAAGACTTGTTTTTTTACCATTTTTAGAATTGAAGTTCATCTTTGAATTGGGATAAACGGGGATTGACAAAATAATCTCTTTTCTTTTCATGATTGGGCAGCATAATCACATTCCCCTCATTGGGATAAATGATTTTGATGCTTTGGTTTCATAAGAAAAACTTGTATTTCTACCATTTTTAGAATTCAAGTTCGTCTTTCAATTGAGATAAACATGGATTCACAAAATAATCCCCTTTCTTTTCATGATTGGGCACCATTATCACATTCTCGTCATTGGGATTAACGATTTTGATGCTTTGATTTCAGAAGAAAAACTTATTTTTCTACGATTTTTAGAATTCAAGTTCATATTTCGATTGGGATAAACATGGAATCGCATAACAATGTCCCTTCTTTTCATGAGTAGGTGCCATAATCATATTCCCCTCATTGGGATTAATGATTTTGATGCTTTGGTTTCATAAGAAAAACTTGCTTTTCTACCATTTTTAGAATTCATGTTTGTCTTTCAATTGGGATAAACATGGATTCACATAATTATCTCCTTTTGTTTTATCATTGGGCACCATAATCACATTCCACTTTGGGATATATGATTTTGATGCTTTGGTTTCATAAGAAAAACTTGTTTTTCTATCATTTATAGAATTCAAGTTCGTCTTTCAATTGGTATAAACATGGATTCACAAAATAATCTCTTTTCTTTTCATGATTGGGCACCATAATCACATTCCCCTCATTGGGATTAATGATTTTCATTCTTTTCTTTCATAAGAAAAACTTGTTTTTTCTTCCATTTTTAGAATTTCGGTTCGTCTTTCAGTTGGGATAAACATGGATTCACAAAATAATCTCTATTCTTTTCATGATTAGGCACCATAATCACATTCCCCTCTTTAGGATAAATGATTTTGATGCTTTGGTTTCATAAGAAAAAGTTGTTATTCTACCATTTTTTGAATTTAATTATGTTTTTCAATTGGGATAAACATTGATTCACATAATAATCTGTTTTTGTTTCATGATTGGGCACCATAATCACATTTTCTTCATTGGGATTAATGATTTTGATGCTTTGATTTCATACGATAAACTTGTTTTTCTACCACTTTTAGAATTCAAGTTTGTCTTTCAATTGGGATAAATATGGATTCACATAATAATCTATTTTCTTCTCATGATTGGGCACCATAATCACATTCTCTTCATTGGGATTAATGATTTTGATGCTTTGATTTCATAAGAAAAACCTATTTTTCTACCACTTTTAGAATTCAAGTTTGTCTTTCAATTGGGATAAACATGGATGGACAAAATAATCTCCTTTCTTTTCATGATTGGGCACCATAATCACATTCTCCTCATTAGGATAAGTAATTTTGATACTTTGCTTTCATGAGAAAAACTTATTTTTTTGCCATTTTTAGAACCCATTTTCGTCTTTCGATTGGGATAAACATGGATTCACATAATAATCTTCATTTTTTTCATGATTGGGCACCATAATCACATT
Source organism: Adansonia gregorii (assembly GCA_038382025.1). NCBI lineage: Eukaryota > Viridiplantae > Streptophyta > Magnoliopsida > Malvales > Malvaceae > Adansonia > Adansonia gregorii. The sequence continues at coordinate 3,869 of JBBYHO010019569.1, forward strand.
CCACTCTGGGGTAAATGATTTTGATACTTTGGTTTCATATGAAAAAATTGTTTTTCTATCATTTTTAGAATTCAAGTTCGTCTTTCAATTGGGATAAACATGGATTCATAAAATAATCTCTTTTCTTTTCATGGTTGGGCACCATAATCCCATTCCACTTTGGGATAAATGATTTTGATAATTTGGTTACGTAAGAAAAACTTGTTTTTCTACCCTTTTTAGAATTCAAGTTCGTCTTTCAATTGATATAAGCTTGGATCGACAAAAAATCCCTTTTCTTTTCATGATTGGGCACCATAATCACATTTCCCTTATTGGGATTAATGATCTTGATGCTTTGATTTCATAAGAAAAACTAGTTTTCTACCATTTTTAGAATTCAAGTTAATTTTTCAATTGGGATAAGCAAGGATTCACAAAATAATCTCATTTCTTTTCATGATTAGGCACCATAATCTCTTTCCCCTCATTGGGATTAATGATTTCGATGCTTTGGTTTCTTAAGAAAAATTTGTTTTTCCACCATTTTTAAAATTCAAGTTCGTCTTTCAATTGGGATAAACATGGATTCAATAAATAATCTCCTTTCTTTCCACGATTGGGCACCACAGTCACATTCCCGCTTATTGGGATAAATGATTTTGATGCTTTGGTTTCATAAGAAAAACTTGTTTTTCTACCATTTTTAGAATTCATGTTCGGCTTTCAACTGGATGAACATGGATTTACAAAATAATCTCAATTCTTTTCATGATTGGGCACTATAATCACATTCCCCTCATTGGGATAAATGTTTTTGATGCTTTGGTTTCATAAGAAAAACTTATTTTTCTATCGTTTTTAGCATCCAAGTTTGCCTTTTAATTGCGATAAACATGAATTCACAAAATAATCTCCTTTCTTTTTCATGATTGGGCACCATAATCACATTCTCCTCATTGGGATAAATGATTTTGATGCTTTGATTTCATAAGAAAAACTTGTTTTTCTATCATTTTTAGAATTCACGTTCGGCTTTCAACTGGGATGAATATGGATTCACAAAATAATCTCTATTCTTTTCATGATTGAGCGCCATAATCACATTCCCCTCATTGGGATAAATGATTTTGATGCTTTGGTTTCGTAAGAAAAACTTGTTTTTCAATCGTTTTTAGCATCCAAGTTTGTCTTTCAGTTATGACAAACATGGATTCACAAAATAATCTCCATTCTTTTCATGATTGGGCACCATAATCACGTTCTCCCTATTGGGATAAATGATTTTGATGCTTTGATTTCATAAGAAAAACTAGTTTTTCTACCATTTTTAGAATTCAGGTTTGTCTTTTAATTGGGATAAACATGAATTCACATGATAATCTCCTTTCCTTTCATGATTGGCTCCATAATCATATTCCCCTCACTGGGATTAATGATTTTGATGCTTTGGTTTCAAAACAAAACTCATTTTTCTACCGTTTTTAGTATCCAAGTTCGTCTTTCAATTGGGATAAACATGGATTCACATAATAATCTCTTTCCTTTCATAATTAGTCACCATAATCACATTTTCCTCATTTGGATTAATAATTTTGATGCTTTAATTTCATATGAAAAACTTGTTTTTCTACCACTTTTAGAATTCAAGTCGTGCTTCAATTGGTATAAACATGTATTAACAAAATAATCTCCTTTTTTTTATGATTGGGCACCATAATAACATTCCCCCCAATGGGATAAGTGATTTTGATGCATTACTTTCATAAAAAAAAAACTTGTTTTCCTACCATTTTTAGAATTGAAGTTCATCTTTCAATTGGGATAAACAAGGATTGACAAAATAATCTCCTTTCTTTTCATGATTGGGCACCATAATCGCATTCTCCTCATTGGAAAAAATGATTTTGATGCTTTGGTTTCATAAGAAAAACTTGTATTTCTACCATTTTTAGAATTTAGGTTCGTTTTTCTATTGGGATAAATTTGGATTCACAAAATAATCCCCTTTCTTTTCATGATTGGGCACCATAATCACATTCTCCTCATTGGGATTAATGATTTTTACGCTTTGATTTCATAAGAAAAACTTGTTTTTCTACCATTTTTAGAATTCAAGTTCATCTTTCAATTAGGATAAACATGGATTCACACAATAATCTCCTTTTCTTTCATGATTAGGTACCATAATCACATTCCCCTCGTTGGGATAAATGATTTTGATGCTTTGGTTTCGTAAGAAAAACTTATTTTTCTATCGTTTTTCGTATCCAAGTTCATCTTTCAATTAGGATAAACATGGATTCACAAAATAATCTCCTTTCTTTTCATGATTGGGCACCATTATCACATTCCCCTTAGGGATAAATGATTTTGATGCTTTGGTTTCATAAGAAAAACTTATTTTTCTGCCATTTGTAGAATTCAAGTTTGTTTTTCAATTGGGATAAACATGGATTCACGTAATAATCTCTTTTCTTTTCATGATTGGGCACCATAATCGCATTCCCTACATTAGGATTAATGATTTGGATGCTTTGGTTTCATAGGAAAAACTTGTTTTTCCACCATTTTTAGAATTCAAGTTTGTCTTTCAATTGGGATAAACATCGATTCACATAATAATGTCCTTTCTTTTCATGATTGGGCACCATAATCACATTCCCCTCACTGGGATTAACGATTTGATGCTTTTTTTCATAAGAAAAACTTATTTTTCTACCATTTTTAGAATTCAAGTTTGTCTTTCAATTTGGATAAACATAGATTCACAAAATAATCTCCTTTCTTTCCATGATTGGGCACCATAGTCACATTCCCTTTATTGGGATAAATGATTTTGATGCTTTGGTTTCATAAGAAAAACTTGTTTTTCTACCATTTTTAGAATTCAAGTTCGGCTTTCAACTGGGATGAATATGGATTCACAAAATAATCTCCATTCTTTTCATGATTGGGCACCATAATCACATTCCCCTCATTGGGGTAAATGATTTTGGTGCTTTGGTTTCGCAAGAAAAACTTGTTTTTCTACCGTTTGTAGTATCCAAGTTCATCTTTTAATTGCGATAAACATGTATTCACAAAATAATCTCCTTTCTTTTCATGATTGGGCACCATAATCACATTCTCCTCATTGGGATAAATGATTTTGATGCTTTGATTTCATAACAGAAATTTGTTTTTCTATAATTTTTAGAATTCAGGTTCGGCTTTCAACTGGGATGAACATGGGTTCACAAAATAATCTACATTCTTTTCATGATTGGGCACCATAATCACATTCCCCTCATTGGGATAAATGTTTTTGATGCTTTGGTTTTGTGAGAAAAACTTGTTTTTCTACCGTTTTTAGTATCCAAGTTCGTCTTTTAATTACGATAAACATGTATTCACAAAATAATCTCTTTTCTTTTCATGATTGGGCACTATAATCACATTCTCCTCATTGGGATAAATGATTTTGATGCTTTGATTTCATAAGAAAAACTTGTTTTTCTACCATTTTTAGAATTCAAGTTCGACTTTTAACTGGGATGAATATGGATTCACAAAATAATCTCTATTACTTTCATGATTGGGCACCATAATCACATTCCCCTCATTGGGATAAATGATTTTGATGCTGTGGTTTCGTAAGAAAAACTTGTTTTTTTACCATTTTTAGCATCCAAGTTTGTCTTTCAGTTGCGATAAACATGGATTAATAAAATAATCTCCATTCCTTTCATGATTGGCCACCATAATCACGTTCTCCCCATTGGGGTTAATGATTTTGATGCTTTGATTTCATAAGAAAAACTTGTTTTTCTACCCTTTTTAGTATCCAAGTTCGTCTTTTAGTTGGAAAAAACATGGATTCACATAATAATCTCCTTTCCTTCATGATTGGCACCATAATCACAATCCCCTCATTGGTATTAATGATTTTGATGCTTTGGTTTCATAAGAAAAACTTGTTTTTCTACCATTTAGAATTCAAGTTCATCTTTCAATTGGGATAAACATGGATTGACATAATAATCTCCTTTCTTTTCATGATTGGCACCATAATCAATTCTCCTCATTAGGATTCATGATTTTGATGCTTTGATTAGATGAGAAAAACTTGTTTTTCCACCATTTTTACAATTCCAGTTTGTCTTTCAATTGGGATAAACTTGGATTGACAAAATAATCTCCTTTCTATTCAAGATTGGGCACCATAATCATATTCCCCTCATTAGGATAAATAATTTTGATGCTTTGGTTTCATAAGAAAAACTTGTTTTTCTACCATTTTTAGAATCCAAGTTCGTATTTCAATTAGGATAAACATGGATTCACAAAATAATCTCCTTTCTTTTCATGATTGGGCACCATAATCACATTCCCCTCATTGGGATAAAAGATTTTGATGCTTTGCTTTAGTAAGGGAAACTTGTTTTTCTACCGTTTTTAGTATCCAAGTTCATCTTTCAATTGGGTAAACATGGATTCACAAAATAATCTCCTTTCTTTTCATGATTGGGCACTATAATCACATTCGCCTTGTTGGGATTAACAATTTTGATGCTTTGGTTTCATAAGAAAAACTTGTTTTTCTACCATTTTTAGAATTGAAGTTCGTCATTCAATTAGGATAAACGTGGTTTGACAAAATAATCTCCTTTAACATGGTTTGACAAAATAATCTCCTTTCTTTTCATGATTGGGCATGATAATCACATTCCCCTCTTTGGGATTAATGATTTTGATGCTTTGATTTCATAAGAAAAACTTGTTTTTCTACCATTTTTAGAATTCAGGTTTGTCTTTTAATTGGGATAAACATGGATTCACATAATAATCTCCTTTCCTTTCATGATTGTCACCATAATCACATTCCTCTCATTGGGATTAATGATTTTTATGCCTTGATTTCATAAGAAAAACTTGTTTTTCTACCATTTTTAGAATTCAAGCTCATCTTTCAATTGGGATAAATATGGATTCAAACAATAATCTCCTTTCCTTTCATGATTGGGCACCAAAATCACATTCCCCTTATTGGGATAAATGATTTTGATGCTTTGGTTTCATAAGAAAAACTTGTTTTTCTACCATTTTTAGAATTCAAATCTGTCTTTCAATTGGGTTAAGCATGGATTCGCATAATAATCTCCTTTCTTTTTATGATTAGGCACCACAATCACATTCCCCTCATTGGGATAAATGATTTTGATGCTTTGGTTTCATAAGAAAAATATGCTTTTCTACCGCTTTTAGTACCCAAGTTCATCTTTCAATTGGGATAAACATGGATTCACAAATTAATCTCCGTTCTTTTCATGATTGGGCACCATAATCACATTCTTTTCATTGGGATAAGTGATTTTGATGGTTCGGATTCATAAGAAAAACTTGTTTTTCTGCCATTTTTAGAATTCAAGTTCGTCTTTCAATTGGGATAAACATGGATTCACATAATAATCTCCTTTCATTTCATGATTGGCACCATAATCACATTCCTCTCATTGGGATTAATGATTTTGATGCCTTGGTTTCTAAAGAAAAACTTGTTTTTCTGCCATTTTTAGAATTCAAGTTCCTCATTCAATTAGGATAAATGTGGTTTGAAAAAATAATGTCCTTTTCTTTCATGATTAGGCACCATAATCGCATTCCCCTCTTTGGGATTAACGATTATGATGTTTTGATTTCACAAGAAAAACTTGTCCTTCGACCACTTTTAGAATTCTAGTTCATTTTTCAATTGGGATGAACATGGATTCACATAATAATGTCCTATTTTCTCATGATTGGGCACCATAATCACATTCCCCTCATTTGGATTAATGATTCTGATGCACTGGCTTGATAAGAAAAACTTGTTTTTCTATAATTTTTAAAATTCAGGTTCGTCTTTCAATTGAGTTAAACATGGATTGACAAAATAATCTCTTTTCTTTTTATAATTGGGCATCATACTCACATTCCCCTCATTAGGATGAATGATTTTGATGCTTTAGTTTCATAAGAAAAACTTGTTTTTCTACAATTTTTAGAATTCAAGCTCATCCTTCAATTTGGATGAATATGGATTCACAGGATAATGTCCTTTCTTTTCATGATTAGGCACCATAATCACATTATTCTTGTTGGGTTAAAATGATTTTGATGCTTTGGTTTCATTAAAAAAAACTTGTTTTTCTACCATTTTTAGAATTCAAGTTTGTCTTTCAATTAGGATAAACCTGGATTCACATAATAATCTCCTTTCTTTTCATGATTGGTACCATAATCACATTCTCCTTATTGGGATTAATGATTTTGATGCTTTGATTAGATGAGAAAAACCTATTTTTTCTACCATTTGTACAATTTTAGTTCATCTTTCAATTGGGATAAACATGGATTGACAAAATAATCTCCATTATATTCATGATTGGGCACCATAATCACATTCCCCTCATTGGGCTAAATGATTTTGATACTTTGGTTTCATAAGAAAAACATCTTTTTCTACTATTTTTACAATTTTAGTTTGTCTTTCAATTGGGATAAACATGGATTGACAAAATAATCTCCTTTATATTCATGATTGGGCATGATAATTGCATTCTCCTCATTGGGATTAATGGCTTTCATGCTTTGATTTCATAAGAAAAACTTGTTTTCCTACCATTTTTAGAATTCAAGTTCTTCTTTCAATTGGGATAAACATGGATTCACACAATAATCTCTTTTTCTTTCATGATTAGGCCCCAAAATCACATTCTCCTCATTGGGATTAATGATTTCGATGCTTTCGTTTCATAAGAAAAACTTATTTTTCTACCATTTTTAGAATTCAAGTTCGTCTTTCAATTGGGATAAATATGGATTCACAAAATAATGTCCTTTCTTTCCATGATTAGGCACCATGACCACATTCCCCTCATTGGGATAAAAGATTTTGATGCTTTGGTTTCGTAAGAGAGACTTGTTTTTCTACCGTTTTTAGTATCCAAGTTCATCTTTTAATTGGGATAAACATGGATTCACAAAATAATCTCCTTTATTTTCATGATTGGGCACCATAACCATATTCCCCTCATTGGAATTAACGATTTTAATGCATTGGTTTCATAAGAAAAACTTATTTTTCTACGATTTTCAGAATTCAAGTTCGTCTTTCAATTTGGATAAACATGGATTCAGAAAATAATCTCCTTTCTTTTCATGATTGGGCACCACAGTCATATTCCCCTTATTAGGATAAATGATTTTGATACTTCGATTTTGTAAGAAAAACTTGTTTTTCTACCATTTTCAGAACTCAAGTTCGGCTTTCAACTGGGATGAACATGAATTCACAAAATAATCTCCATTCTTTTCATGATTGGTCACCATAATCACATTCCCCTCATTGGGATAAATGATTTTGATGCTTTGGTTTCGTAATAAAAACTTGTCTTTCTACCTTTTTAGTATCCAAGTTCATCTTTCGATTGGGATAAACATGGATTGACAAAATAATCTCCTTTCTATTCATGATTGGGCTTCATAATCGCATTCTCTCATTGGGACTAATGATTTTATTGCTTTGATTTCATAAGAAAAACTTGTTTTTCCACCATTTTTAGTATTCAAGTTAATCTTTCAATTGGGATAAACATGGATTCACACAATAATCTCCTTTCCTTTCATGATTAGGCACCAAAATCACATTCCCCTCATTGGGATTAATGATTTTGATGCTTTGGTTTGATAAGAAAAACTTGTTTTTCTACCATTTTTAGAATTCAAGCTCTTCTTTCAATTGGGATAAGCGTGGATTCACATAATAATCTCTTTTCTTTTCATGATTGGGCACCATAATCACATTCCCCTCATTGGGATAAATGATATTGATGCTTTGGTTTGGTAAGAAAAACTTGTTTTTCTATCGTTTTTAGCATCCAAGTTCGTCTTTCAATTGAGATAAACATAGATTCACAAATTGATCTACATTCTTTTCATGATTGGGCACCATAATCACATTCCCCTCTTTTGGGTAAATGATTTTAATGCTTTAGTTTTATAGGAAAAACTTATTTTTCTACCGTTTCTAGAATCCAAGTTCGTCTTTCAATTGGGATAAACATGGATTCATAAAAAATCTCCTTTCTTTTCATGATTGGGCACCATAATCACATTCCCCTCATTGGGATAGAAGATTTTGATGCTTTGGTTTCATAGGAAAAACATATTTTTCTGCCATTCTTAGAATTCAAGTTCATCTTTCAACTGGGATGAACATGGATTCATATAATAATGTCATTTCTTTTCAAGATTGGGCACCATAATCACATTCTCCTCATTAGGACTAACGATTTTGAAACTTTGGTTTCATAAGAAAACTTGTTTTTCTACCATTCTGGAATTCAAGTTCACCTTTCAACTAGGATAAACATGGATTCACAAAATAATCTCCTTTCTTTTCATGATTAGGCACCATAATCACATTCTCCTCATTGGGATTAATGATTTGGATGCTTTGGTTTCATAAGAAAAACTTGTTTTTCTACCATTTTAGAATTCAAATTCATCTTTCAATTGGGATAAACGTGGATTCACAAAATTATCTCTTTTTTTTTCATGATTGGGCACCATAATCACATTCCCCTCATTGGGATAAATGATTTTGATGCTTTGATTTCATAAGAAAAA
>JBBYHO010019612.1:0-12497 GCA_038382025.1 Adansonia gregorii
ATTTAAAGCCACCATGTTTAGCCTTTCAACATGGATGAGAATCCATGAGCCTTAACATGATTTTGGCTTATGAATGATGATGAAAATGAAGAAGAGAAAAGACAAGTGTAATACCTTAAGGAAAAACTTGAAAAACTAAGTGTTTTTTTTTCTTCCAAGCTCTCTTTTTTCCTCTCTAGCTAATAAACCATGAAAACACATTCTTCCCTTTTATAAAGGGGTGAGGATAGGCCGAGAGAAGAAAAAGAGAAAAAAATTAAATTTATTTCTTTTATTATATTTTTGCAATAATTAGCATAAAATGGTGAGATTTGCATTAATTTGACAAACCATCATAGGTCATTCAAAGATATTGCCATGATTGCCTAGAAAATATCATGTAATTGGTAGTTAGAAACCAACTGAATTGGTTAGAGAAATATTGAATATCAACTAGACTAGTTTCCATAAAACTGGTAGAAAATAATCAATAATCAAAATAAAATAAAAATGACAATAAAATAAAAAATTAATAATTAATAATCATAAACAAAATTTGTAAATGAAATGTCAAAATAATAAAACTAATTAGAGTTCTAAAACTCGTAAAATTATACAAAAAAATCTTTTTAGATAAAATTATTATATGTAAAAAAATGCAAAACTCATAAAATAAATTAAAATTTTTAAAACTAATTTAATATGATTTAAACAATAATATTTGAAGAATTTTGAAAATATAAACCTAGAAAAATCCTACCAAAAAATTTTACGGGTAGAAAACTTCGTATCTCAATAACAAAAAAATTCTAAAACTTATAAAATAAATTAAAATTTTCAAAAATGATTTAATAGGGATGAAATAATAATATTTAAAGAAATTTAAAATTAGAAACTTGAAAAAAAATCTCACTAAAAAATTTACGGAGTATAAAATTTGAATCTCGGTAATAGAAAAAATTTTAAAACTAATAAGGTAGATTAAAATTTTCAAAATCGATTTAATATGAATTAGATAATTATATTTAAAGAATTTTTAAAATTATAAACCTAGAAAAATCCTCTAAAAAAATTTATGGAGTAGTAAACTCCGTATCTTAAAAACAGGAAAATTCAAAAAAAAAAAAGTAAAACTCATAAAATAAAATGAGTTTTAAAAAACTAATTTGATGGTGGTCAAAGAAAAATATTTAAAGAATTTTGGAGTTCAAAACTCGAGAAAATTCTATCAAAAATTTTGTAGATTGAAAGAAAGCTCATATTTTAGAATTAAAAAATTTCAAAGAATACATTAAAACTTATAAAAAATAAATTAAATAAAATGTATTATCCAAAATATTAATTTACAAAATAGTAAAAATAAAAATGTAGAATTTAGAATAATTTTATTAAGAAAAATTTCACAAGTATAATACTTGCTGTACTATGAAAAATTCAAAATTAATTACAAAAATGGTCAACTCAACATCTTTTGGTGTAAATATCAATATGAATTTTTCCTTGAATAATTTTAATTTTTTTAAATGCATATTAGCATAAACATTGCACAAGTGTCGATAAAATATACGATGGTTAATTTTTTAATTTTTACGAAAAAATCTTAAAAAATTCACGAAAATGGAAAATTTGATCATGATATCATCTACAGGAATGATTTTTTGAATTTGGCATGAAAATAAACAAAATTTTCCTTTTGAATAATTATCCTTTCATCCGAGATTTATCTTCAAATGGCATTTTTCGTCAAGTGAACTTACGGCTATCCAAATTATGACTAAAAAGGTCTTGAAAATGTCTTTTTTATCTGAAAAATATCAGTCCCAATAAGGATGGCCGTTAAATTCTTGATCCCAGATATTAAGGATTATTGGAAATGATATCCGGATGAAATTGGATGTTTGCAACTACCCCTCTTTGATCATTACTGAGAATCAAAAATAGGGCAAAGACTAAATAAACACGATTTCATTCAAGTCATTAAGCTTTGAAAACTAAACTCAAGATGGAAATAAAAGCTACTTAGCCCTAAGGAGAATTCTTAAATTAAACGGCGACTAGGGTGAGACCTAAGTCACAAGTAGCTTACTGAGATAAAACCATGCTGGTCAATAAACATAAGGAGCTGAGTGGAGTAAAACCATACAAGCTAATAGAGCCAAGAGGTTGATTGAGGGAAAACTTACAGGTCAACGAAGATATGGTCAACTAAGATAAAATCTATAAGTTAACAAAAACAAAAGGTTGACTAGGACAAAACAAATAAGTTAACAAATGAAAAAGGTTGATCGAGATAAGATCGATAAGCCGACAAATGAAAGGAGTTGACTGAGATGAAACCGACAAGTCAATTTAGGTAAAGGTTGATTGGGATGAAATCGATAAATCAACATAGGTAAGCTTTTACTGGGACAAAGTTAATAAGTTAACTTATGTAAGAGTTGATTGGGATGAACCTGACAAATCAACATAAGCAAAGTTTGACTAGGATAAAGTCGATAATCAACTTACGTAAGAGTTGATTGGGATGAAATCGATAAATTAACATAGGTCAAGTTTAACTAGGATAAAATTGATAAGTCAACTTAGGTAAGAGTTGATTGGGATGAAACCGATAAATCAACATAAGTAAGGTTTGACCTAGACAAAGCCAACGAATCAACTTAGATAAGGTTAAATTAGGATGAAACTAAAAAATCAATGTAAGTAAGGTTTGATCGAGATAAAGCCAACAAGTCAACTTAGGTAAGAGTTATTTGGGATGAAACTGACAAATCAACATAGGTAAGGTTTAACTGGGATGAAGCTAATAAGTCAACTTAGATAAAAGTTGATTGAGATGAAACTGGCAAATCAACATAAGTGAGGTTTGACCAAGATAAAGTCGACAAGTCAAATAAGGGTGACTAGGATATAATCTTAGATATAAAGGGATGACCAGGGCAGCATTAAACAGTCAAATAAAGAATGACCAGGATATAATCTTAGGTCTAAAGGGTTAACCAGGGTAAAACTGATATAGTCAAACAAAGAAAACCAAGATATAATCCTATGCCGAAAGGATCAACTAGGGTGAAATCGGTTCAATCAAATGAGGATGATTAGATTAAAACCTAAGCCTAAAAGGTTGATCAAGGTGTAACCTTGATCAAAACAGTTGACCAGGGCAAAACCTATATAATTAAATAATAAAAATGCTTTATATGTAGATTGCTTGAAAGAATGCGAGGTTTACCTTTCATTTATGAAACATCGGCGTATCCAAAGGCTCTTTTCAATTTAAAATCTGTAAATTATTAAATGTGAATGCAAATACATGAGGAATGCATATGGTGAGTTTTCATGATTTAATTTTCTTTATCAATGTCTGATCCAGCCTATTTTAGAGAAAATATGATAGATATTTCTCCTTCACTTGATGGAATGAACCCATATTTTTGCTTAAAAATTGAAAACATGTTCAAAAAGCATTGAGGGATCTTTTTTCTTTTTGGCAAAGGGAGCCAACGCTTGAATTCAAATTTGAAGGCATCTTTAGAGGTCATTGTACACACGATACACTTATTTAGGAAAAGTCAAACTAGGTGATGCACCAATATCATCTAGGAATTGAAGAAAAACATGATTGGGAATATATGGTCTCTAAAATTTCCCATTAACAGCTAGAACAAACTAATATAGGCTAAAGGCGAAGAGCATGATGAAGAATATGTTGCTTCTAAAATTTCCATTAATAGCCAAAATAAATTGATACAGGCTAAAGAAGAAGAGCATGATGGGAAATATGTAGTTCATCCATCCTAATTCTTCCTAGAATGTTTGAAAAACTTTGGATTATTGACTAAGATCCTTGCAATGTTTTGATCTTATTCAAAGTAATGTAGAGAAATGAATTTATCATCTTTTACTCAATTTCTATTTGGTCAAAACATTAATTATCATCTAGTAGAAATGTTAGCATGGTCCAAAAAACTAATTAACAAAGGCATGAATGAAAATATAAGCTTGCATTGTAACAAAGAAAGAGGATACAACATTGGTTAAAATGGTGATAAAATACAAAAAAGATTTTGGATATTACTGAAATAAGTGAGATCTCCCATTCATTCATTTTTTTAAGAATTTCTTCTAAACAAAAAAGTTTACTTTCTTAAAGATCCATCTTTTGAAGATGCTATGCCTCTTTCAAACTTAGTCTCCTGGCAAATTATGCTTTGTTTGTTCCTTTCAAATTCTTGGGCTATTGCTTCAGGCCTTGAACTTAAAGTCTCCCTTCTATACCACCTTTGATTAGATACCTTTTTGGCTTTTTTTAAAAAAAAAGAATGTCTTTTTAGGTTTTTATTCATTTTCTTTTTTTTAAGCATAATATCTTTTAACATTATTCGAATTAATTAGGTTTGGTAGAATTTCTCCATCCATCTGTGCCAATATCAATGCTTCTCCTGAATATGACTTGAGGACAACATAAAGCCCTTCCCAATTGGATGCCTATTTGCCTCGAGGATCTTTTTATCCTAGCAGGATTCTTCTTAATACCAATTCTCCCTCGTAGAATTTTCTAGGATGAATTTTCTTATCATGTACCCTCATCATTCTTTTTCAGTATGTCTGCCCATGTTGAATAGTTTTTAGCTTTTTTCTTCAATGAAGTTCAATTGCTCATAACGATCTCGAACCCATCCAGCTTCTTTTAACTTAATTTCTACCAAAACTCAGAGTGAAACTGCCTCCATTTTAATTGGTAAAATAGCTTCTGTATCGTAGACCAACGAATAAGACGTTGCCCTAGTTGAAGTTCAAACTAAAGTTTCATAAGTCAAAAGGGCAAAAAGAGCTTTTTATGCCAATCTTTGTAGGTTTCTACCATCTTTCTTGTGATTTTTTTAATATTTTTATTAGCTACCTTTATAGCTTCTTTCATCTTTGGATGGTATGTCACCAAATTGTGATGAAAAATTTTGAGCTAGGTACAGACCTCTATCATTAATTTATTATTCAAATTGAAGGCGTTATCCATTATAATTTTTTCAAGGATCCCAAATTGACAAATGATGTTAGTTTTTAAAAAATTTATCATCATTAACCTTGTCACATTTGTATAGAAGGTTGCTTCAACCCATTTGGTGAAGTAGTCGATAGCCGCCAAGATGAAGCAATGATGGTTCAAGGTTACAGGGGTAATTAGCCCAACAACATCTATGCCTTATATGGTGAAAGCCTATGGTGCAGTTATGACATGCAATGGTGAAGGTGGTACATGGATCTTGTCAGCATAGACTTGGCATTTATGACATGTTCGAGCATATTTAATACAATCACCTTCCATGTTCATCTAGAAATAACCTAATCTCATGATTTGCTTCGCCATTTTATGTCCATTCTCATGGATACCATAAATCCCCTCATGCACTTCTTCTAATATCTTCTGTGCTTTGGAAGCATCAATACACCTTAGTAACACTTGATCATAACCCTTTTTATAAAGAATCTCTCCATCTAAAACAAAATTCATAGCCAACATCCTTAAAGTTCTTTTGTCGATCTCAGAGGCATTATTCGAGTATGCTCGATCTTCGATATATCTTTTGATGTCTTAATACCATGGGAGACCATTAACTTTTATTTCGACATTGCAACAATATATGGGAGAGTCATATATGCTCATCTGAATTGGTGTTACCTCTTACCCTTTATTCATCTTAAACATCGAAGCCAATGTGGCTAAAGCATCCGCCATTTGATTGTTGTCTCGATTAAGATGAATAAATTTGACCTTTTTAAACTCTTCAAGCAATTCTAGAATTAGGTTTTTATATTGGCGCCTTCTCAAATCTTGAGATTCCCATTCTCTGTGCAATTGATAAATCATTACCCATAAACTTTCAATAATTGAGTTTTTCTCTCTACAGCTGCTCTGAGTCCAATAACACATGCTTCATATTATTCTACATTGTTTGTACAATCGAAGTCCAATCAAGCAGTGAAAGTGTAGTAGTCTCCTTATAAAGATATTAAGATTGCCCTAATTTCATGGCCTAAAGCATTTGATGCTCCATCGCAATACATTTTCCATGTCAATTCCTTCGATGGCTCTCCTTCTTCTTCCATTGAAATATTCATTATATCCTGATCAGATAGGTTAAAATTCAATAACTGATAACCATCAAGTGACTTGCTTGCTAGAAATTCAGCGATAGCGCTCCTTTTAATTGCTTTTTAACTCACATAAACCGTATCATATTTTGATAGCAAAACTTTCCATCTAGCTATCTTTCTTGACAAAACCAGTGCTTCAATCAGATATTTGATGAGGTCCATTTTGGTGATTAGCCAGGTGGTATGATACAACATGCATTGTCAGAGCCTTTTTATAGCCCAAACTAAGGCACAACATATCTTTTCTATTTGAGAATAATTTACTTAGTAGTCAAGAAATTGTTTGCTAATGTAATAAATAGCATGCTCCTTGTTTCCTATCTCATCTTATTGTCCCAGCACACAACCCATAGACCTTTCGACCGTTGACAAGTATAAGATCAAGGGTCATCCTGATATAGGTGGCACTAATACTAATGGATTACAGAGATATTGATTAACTTTTTTGAATGTTTCTTGGCATTCTTCATTCCATTCACTAGGGTTTTGTTTTTGCAAGAGCCGAAATTTTGGGTTGCATTTATCAGTGAGTTGGGATATGAATCTGGCAATGTAATTCAACCTTCTCAAGAAACTTTGTATCTCTTTTTTTGTACATGAGGATGGTAATTTCTAGATGGCTTTAATCTTATTTAGATCAATTTCAATCCCCTTTTTTTGCTTATAATGAACCCTAATAACTTTTTTCAAAAGTGCATTTATCACATTTAGCTTCAATTGCTACTTTCTTAATCTTTTAGACAATTTTTGAAAATCTGCAACATGTTCTTCCTTTTGAGGCGACTTGCCAATCATATCATACACATATACTTCTATCTCTTTGTGCATCATATTATGGAATAAAGTGACCATTGCCCTCTTATAAGTTACCCTTGCATTTTTCAGTCCAAATGGCATTACCTTATAGCAAAAAGTTCCCTACATTGTGACAAACGTTTTCTTTTCCATGTCTTCTGGTGCCATTTTTATCTAGTTATGCCCAAAAAATCCATCAATGAAGGAAAATAGACAAATCTTCGCAGTATTATCAACTAGAGTATCTATATGGGGAAGAGAAAAATTATCCATTGGACTCGCTCGATTTAGGTCGAGATAATCTACACACATTCCAACTTTACCATCCTTTTTGGGAACTGGGACAATATTTACAACCCATTCTAGGTATTTTGCCACTTCAATAAATCCAGCCTTAAATTATTTCTTTGCCTCTTCTTTTATCTTCAGAAGCATTTTTGGTTTCATTCTTCTCAACTTCTGCCGCATCGGTTTGAATTCAGGTTTTAGAGGTAATTTATGGACTACGATTTTTGTATCCAATCCTAACATGTCTTGGTAGGACCATGCAAAAACATCTCGAAATTCTTGGAGCAAACTTATTAATTCCTTCCTAGTGATGGGCATTAGGGCAGTCCCTATCCTGACTTCTTTTCTATTATCCTTATCATCCCCTAAATTTGTCACCTCCATGGATTCTTCATGAGGCATTATTCATTCATCCTCTAGCTCAATTATTTTTAGCAAATTAGGTGGTAAAGTATGATCATCAATATCTTTTTCAAAATCGACCTCATTCAAGCAAACAGTCTATTCAAATTCAACCTTTGAATCGTGTTTAGCGCCATCCACTATTCCTTGAGTGGGAAATCTATAAGGGTAAAAAAGAAAAGAATCGGCAAACAAATGTATGACATGATTTGTATAAATGTATGTAACAAAGGAAAGAAATATTGGTTTAAAAGAAATTGGACATAGGGAAAAAGGTCACATGCATTTAATTTCTATAAATGATAATTTAACATTTCAAGTTTTCATAAAAAGATTCTAAGATGAAAAAATAAGTTCCCAAGATTATTTTGAAATTGATCTAAGCACTGCAGGTCTCTCAATACAAGTCCAATTTTTCAAGATGTATCTAGGAGTACAATGATGGATCCCATGATCATCATTTAGCTATTTGCTGTCTTCTCCACTGGTGGCCACTTGACACTTTTCAAGAGCTTCATTAATCACCATAATAACTCCATTGGCTCTTTTTTCTTTAGTTCTAGATTCAAAACCCCTCTATAGTGAAAACTTCATTCAATAAGGGGTAGAGGGTTAATTTTTGGCATGATTGTTGATTGAAGGTTTGGACTAGATTCGTTCCTCGAGATCTATTTTCAAATTTCTTCTTCTAACTCCACTCTGGCTTGAATCCCAGTCTTTGCTTATCTTTCTTACTGATGACATTGATAGATCGACTGATCCCTTGCAAATGTTTCCCAAGTCCACTTCCAGCTCGAGCTTTTTTCTTAACTAACCCTATGACCAATGTGGGTGTTATTTGAAAGTCTAGGTTTTGGGATTATAGACCCTTTCGCAACAATAGTGGTGTTGATGATTTCAAAGGACCTAAAAGAGCACTCTTCAATTTCCACATCTGCTTCAATGTAAAAGGCTTCAGTAGAAGTCATGGCCACTATGTCTTCCTCTCTAGATATGCTAATTAACTTCTTATCAATTATGAATTTAGCTTTTTGGTGCAGAGATGATGGGATGACCCCGACAGAATGAATCCATGGTCATCCCAACAAACAATTATATGCTAGGACAATGTCTATTACATGAAATTCAATCTCAAATGGGCAAAGGCCAATATCCAAAGTAATCAAAATAGTTCCCTTAATTTCTCTCTTAGTCTAGTCGAATGCCTTAACAATTGTATGGCTATGCTTGATCTGGCTAATATCAATTGTTAATCAAAACAATATGATCAATGGCATTACATTAAAAGTTGATCCATTGTTAATGAAAACTTTAGGCAGAATGGTCCCTTTACAATGAGTTATGATATAGAGAGCTTTTGTTGAAGTGCTGCCCCTTGTGGGATCTCATCGTAACTAAATGAAATAAAATTGTCAACAATAATGCTATTTACTAGGTGATCCAGCTTACTTATGAAAATGTCTTGGGGAACATAAGCTTGGTTGAGCACTTTCAACGAAACAATTTGATGTGCTTCTAAGCTGAGCAGTGGGGTTAACATAGAAATCTTTGGCGATTGCTGCTTTAACTGTTCTAATATACTATACTCATAGTGTTTAATGAACTTAAGAAATTCAGTAACCTCTTTTTCCTTGATCCATTCTTATAGTTTTACTAGGTTATCTTCGGTAACTGTTACTTTTCTAGATACCTATCCTTTTAACTTGTTTTTTGCACTGGTTTCTGGGCCGTAGATGTGAGCACTCTTTATCACATGGCTTAGCCTAATTATGTTGATAGCAGCAAGTTAGCTTGTAACAACCTTTAAAGTTGTTATTCCACCATCATACTTTCACAGTACTTATTTGTTATTCTAATATGGGAATGGAGTTAGTGCTCTAATAATAAGTCTAGGAGTAACTTCAATCTTAGGCGATGTGATCTTTGGTTGATTGCAATGAATGATGAGAAGGTGACAACACCATAGGGTAACTACGATGATCCTTCACTATCCATGTTGATTGATTTTTCTTCATCTAATCAGCCTCTTTAAAAAAAACCTAATTTCACTGTTGTCCATCATTTTTTTGGATTATACCCAAAAATTCTATGCAATTTGCAAAGTGTGCCCTAACATTTTATGAAATTTGCAAAAGCTAGTACCAGGACCATATTGACTTTTGCTTCTTCCATGATCTTAACTAAAGATCCCTCTTTCAGTTAGGATTATCCATACTTTTTCCATAGAAGTCCTAACTTCTTGAACTTTTGACTTCCTTCGATCTTCTTCTTCAGTAATCAAAGCATTAATCCTAGGTTTGGTATGATCTGGTAAGGGATTTGCTGCCATATTATATGTTGAGCCATTATCAATTCAAAAGTCACTCTTCTCGAGAAGACTTTAAACCTTTTGCTTAAAAGTTATAAAGTTTTCAATCGAGTGACCTGCTACTGCATGATACTCACAATGTAGATTTGGGTTATACCAACTGGGGTAATTTCCTTCATATGGTTTGGAAAAGATTGGAACCACTAACCGTGCCTCAAAAAGCTTATCAAACATTTTCTTATAAGAGTAAGAAAGGGGTTTATAGTGAGATCTAGGTTGGTTGGCTCTTTAGGCTGGTGGATTAACATTGGGTCTTAGTTGGTTTTGTGGAAGAGCATTGAAAGCGATGGTCTGAGGTAATATTGAAGGAAAAGTTTTGTGTACGTTAAGAGAGTAGGTATTCTGGGTTTGCTATCCTTGGTTTTGGTAATACGAATAAGGTCCTTGACAGTACAGTTGATTAACGTAGTTAACAAAGGATTTTACCTAGCTTCTTTCGAGTAGAAGACTCCTTAATCATGATTTTACCAGACTTTATAGTTGTTTCAATCATTTCTCCTGAAATAACAAGATCAATAAAATTCTTAGTTGCATTCCCCACTAATTTATCATAATAAAGGGGATGCAAAGTGCTCAGGAATAGTATCATGGTTTCTTTTTCAGTCAAGAGAGGATGAACTTGAGAAGCCATATCTCTCCATCTTTATGCATATTACTTAAAAGATTCGATAGACTTTTTCTCCATATTCTGAAGAGTTAGTCTATCAGGCACCCATACAGCCATATATTTATATTGTTAGAAAAATGCATTAGCTAAATCATTTTAGCATTGAATATGAGTGTAGTTCAGATTGTTATACCATCTCAACATAAATCCAGACAAACTTTCTTAAAAATAGTGAATCAAAGCCTTATTGTTCTGGGTGTAACCAGCCATTTTCCTAATGAACATTTTAATGTGTGCTTGAGGGGAAGTAGTGCCTTTGTACTTTTTAAACTCGAGCATTTTAAATTTTGCTGGGAGGACTAAATCTGGTGCTAGACTAAGGTCCTTGACATCCACAGTGATATATAATTTAGCCCCTTCAATGGCCTTTAGCCTCCCCTCAAGAAGTTGTCACTTTTTTCTATCTCCGCTTCAACTTGCTCTTTACGTTTCTATGTATGCTTTTCCTCTTCATTGATGCTAAGGCTTGCTGATTTTTCTTGAGCAATTATAGTTCTTGCACCTACCCCTTGTGAAAAGGCATCAAGATTAATGATGATGACCAGTGGGTTGCAACTAGGATATTTTGTAATAGATTTTTTATATTGGTTGGTTATGCATTCTGAGCATTAGTTGTTTGTTCCTCAGCTGATACCCCCCATCCCCTAGTAAGAGTATCAATATTTATCTCTAACTATTGATGAATCGGTTTCCTTGCTAATAATAACTCCATCATCCTCATGATCTGAGCTTGTAGCTTTTCTTGCCTTTTAAGCATGGCTTCCTGAGCCTGTCGATGACTTTCTTCTAATCTATTTAATCTTGCCAAGTGATCTTCAGCCATTCTTCTTGTTTTAAGTTTAGTATGGTATTGATGAGTGGTTAGTGGTTGAATTAGTCTTGCTGAGTTTGCAATGTTAACCTTAACAATTTCATATTTTTTAAGTTAAGTACTTTTCACTTATGAACTAATAAAACTAGTAATCATGTCTGTATGTATGTATGCATGTATGCATGTATGTATGTACATGTATGGGCATATGTATGTATGGTATAAGTATATGAAAGCACTTGTAGGGATGCTTGCTTGAACTAAAGATTTCAAACTTAGAAATTTTTCATTAATTTTGTGATAAATTACATGTTCACATCATTGATCATGTAGGGATTACGTCAAAGGAAATTCCTAATTTGATCATATTGTTTTTGAGCTTTATCCAAAAATTAAAGTACAACGTGTCCATATCATCCTACGAGATTAATTTGCATCTGTAAGTCTCTAATCCTCTCCACCATTTTCCTTACTTGGATAATGGTTAAGTGGATCTGCTCTATAAGATGATTTATGTACATCTGTCGGCCAAAAGAATCAGCTGCCTATCGTCTACCATCATCTTCAGCCCACCATAGTATATTCTCTTAATATGCATCTAGATCACAGTAGGCTTGCACCAAGGCATGAATATCATCTCCCTTGCATTATAAATCTAATCCTATCTCTACAATAGTCGTAGTAAGACCTTGTCTTTCCTCAAGCAGTTAAGATACCCTTCCATGCTTTCAATCCAAGGTAGCTCAAAGTTGCTTCTTCTTTTCCATAAACCTTCTTAACTGGAGACGTGTACCAGCATGCTCTCTTCTTTCTTTTTCAAAAATAGTTTGCCTGGCCTTTTTTTCCAAAGCTTTAGCCTTTCATGCTCTTAACACTTCATGAAGGTTGTGCATTTCTTCTTTTCTCCCCTTAGCAATGCTGTTAGAACTCCCAAATATCCCGACAAGTCTTATTTTTTTTTGTTTTGTTTGACCCAGTCATTCTTTATTAAGTTGTACTTTTCTTCCATTTTTTCAACTTCTTTTGCTTTT
>JBBYHO010019642.1:0-12489 GCA_038382025.1 Adansonia gregorii
GCTAAATGATAATTAATGACTTAAAGAAATAAAGATGGATTAAAATAGATAACATACTAATTTCTTTGAGTTACTTTAGAATGAGGTCAAAACATTACGAAAATCTTAGTTCACATCATAATTCCTTCAAACATTTTGGGAAGCATTAAGGGCGGATAACTAACGATCTTAGATAGAACTCTGACGATGGAAGAAGCTTAATATTTTAAAATATATTCATTATTTTGTTTTGGCTAGCAATGGAGCTAATGAAGATTTCAGGTTCTTGTTATATTCTAAAAACCACATATGGCTCAAGGCAGAGATACCCCATAAATTTCAATCATATCCCTTTCCTTCAACCACTAAATGGTATTGATGCATCATCTGACCACAAGTGGCATGCCCTACACATTTTTAATCATACCATTCTCTTTAATTACTAGATGACATTGGTGCATCATAATCTGAATTCCTTAGAAGACAAGAATAATCAATTTTGCAAAAACAACGTCTGATTCAGGATTAGCCTGGTATCTCCAGAAAGATTTTCCACGCTTTCTGAAAATGTTTTCAGCTTGTGAAGTGGGTTGAATCAAGATTTAAAAACAAAATGAATGAGCAATAAGAAAAATGAAGAATAAACCCAATCATGAAAATCCATGCACATTTATCATGCATCCGCATTCATAATTGCATAATTCATAAGTTTAAAGCAATTAAGCAAAAAAAAAAAACTATCAGAATGGATACTGCTTCAAAATCAAAAGGTAAGTCAAGCTTTCCTTAAAGATCTCAAATATTAGGTTACTTCAACCTTATCAAGGTTTGTCTCCAATCGATTGTACTCGATCAAATTCTTACTTATTTGGTTATATTTGGTCAAGCCTTGCTACTTTACTTGGCCAAACTTCTTTTCGTTTTTATTTTACGTGATGGTTTAGCCTAACTAAACTTTCTCTCATTTTTATTTGACGTAATGGTTTAGCCCTAGCCAAACTTTCTCTCATTTTTGTTTGACATGATGGTTAGCCCTGGTCAAACTTCCTTTCATTTTGTTTGACATGATGGTTTAGCCCTGGTCAGACTTTTTTTTTTCATTTTGTTTGACGCGATGGTTAGCCCTAGTCAGACTTTCTTTCGTTTTGTTTGATGCGATAGTTTAACCCTGGTCAAAATTTTTTTTTGCTTGACGTGATGGTTTAGCCTTAGTCAAACTTTCTTTTCAATTGTTTGATACAATGGTTTAGCCCTGGTCAAAATTTCTTTTCACTTGACGTGATGGTTTAGCCCTAGTCAAACTTTCATTTTTGTTTAACATGTTGGTTTAGCCCTAGTCAAAATTTTTTTTCATTTGACGTGATGGTTTAGCTCTAGCCAAACTTTCCTTTCATTTCGTTTGACATGATGGTTTACCCCTGGTCAAAATTTTTTTCATTTCATTTGGCGTGTTGGTTTAGCCCTAGTAAAACTTTTTTTTCATCTCATTTGACGTGATGGTTTGACCCTGGTTAGACTTTTTTTCACTATCGTTTGACGTGATGGTTTAGCCCTAGTCAAACTTTCTTTTACTGTCATTTAACATAATGGTTTCATCTTATTAAACTTTTTTTTTGTATTTCATTCGACGCGATGGTTCAACTCTTGTCAAACTTGTTACTTTTAACTTTGGGTATTTGTCTTGTACCCTTTGTCTACCCATCGGCTTGGTCCTGGGTAACTCTTTTCATTTGTTAACCTAACTATTTGATCTTAGTCAGCTTATTTAACTGGTTGGTTGTGTGTTTTTGCCCCAAGCAACTCATTTTCAATATTAATTTCACCATAGGTTGAAAGTTCCTCTTCTAATCATTGAGCTTTAATATGTATGTTCATATCTTGTTTTTTTTTCACTTTGCTGCCTAGACGAAATTGTGTCTATTTGGTCTTTGTCCTATTCTTGATTTACAGCAATAGATAAAGAGGGTTAGCTATAGACACTTAATTTCGTCTGGCCCCTAAAAAAAATTTAAATTCTACGACTAAGCCTAATGAGCCTAATAATTCTACCAAGCCCATTCTTGATTTTTCATTAAGCCCATTTCATTCCCTAAAGGACTACCAAGCTTATTTTAATACCCAATTTTCTAACAAGCCCACTAATCTTTTTCTTTTTAACTTTATACCAATGATTAAATTTTTTTTTATTAATTTTTGAATTTTTACATGATTAAATTCTTCTTTGGATTTATCATGAGAATTTATTTATTTATTTTTTTGGACCTTAATTTCTTTACTTCCAATTTTTTTTTATAAATTTATAAATTTATTTTGCTTTAATTTTTCCAATTTAGTTACATGAAATATAATTTGGTTGGAATTGAACCCTTTTCCAACTAATTTAGTTTCATTCCAACTAATTCCATCAAATTAACTAAAACCATCATTTCACCTAAATTAGCATAATCATGACAATAGGTAGGGTGGCTTGTATGAAAAAATGGAAAAGCATGGGCTTATGAAAACATTTATTTTTCTCCAACCTAACAAGCTAAAAAAAATAATAAATAAATAACAAAAAATTAAAAATGATGTGATTTGATGGAAACCTCTTTAGCGGAATCCTCGGGTGCTATTTCATAAAAAAAAAGCTTGAAAAAAAATAAAGAGAGTTTTTAGAAAAAAGTTTAAAAAAATATAAAAAAAGATTCCAAAGCTTTATTAAGGTAAATCTCTACTTTAACCTTTGAATTTTTGTTTGTTTGATACATTTTCCTTGTCTTTGGTGAGCCAAAATGTGCTTAAGTTCATGGATTTTTTATCCATGTTGAAAGACTAAGCATAATGGCCATGAACTAATTTCCTTGATTTTATTTATTTGCTTTTTTGTTAGTAAATTATTTTTCTTCATGAATCATGTGCATGTTGATATGATATTGGTTTTGGTGTTGTGTTTATCACATATATGTTCATATATATTTTATTTCTTTTAGTACTTTCTTGTTATCATCGTGAAAGTACATGTTTATGTGCTTATTTTTGTGATTTTACCGTATAATGGTGCTAATTTGTCTTAAATGAAATGTGAATATGTGATTATTGAGTTTAGAAAAGATGGTTGGTAGGTTGTTTAGGTATTGGCCAAAATTCATGCTCGTATGTTTTTTTGGGGTCATTTTGTAAATACAAAAAGTTTAGGGGCTAATCTGTAAAAAATAAAAATATTTTTTTAGACCTATATGTTTGGTCGAATTTGAATGAGTATTTTAGCTATGTTTTGTTGCTGATTCCAAGCTGATTTCATGCCCCAATGATGTGTTTTCATGATGGTTTTGGTTAATTAGGGACTAAATTATAAATGTCTAAAAGTTTAGGGACTATTTTGCAAATGATAGAATTTTTTTATTTATGGTCAAAAGATTTGACCAAAAGCTTCATGGATAACTTGGAAACTGATTTTGGGTATTTCATACCATGCTTTAGGTACATTTCACATTTTAAGGTGTATTTTTTAATTTCTCAAAGTTTAGGGGCTAGTTTGCAAATAATAAAAATTTTCTTTTTTTGGTCAAATGTGCTTGGCCGAACCTTCTTGCATATCTTTACCATGATACTCATGTTGATTCTTTGCTGGTTTGATGATTTTTAATGCTTTGGTTATGGTATTTTACCATATAAGGGTCAAAATGTAATTTTTTAAAGTTTAAGGTTACTTTGCAAATTAAAAAACTTTTTGGTTAGGGTAAGCTATTTGATCAAATTTTTGGCTCATATATTGATTGCATTTTCATACATAATTTCATACGATTTTTTTAATTTTTAGGTTACTTTATTATGTAGGGACTATAATGGAGTTCTAGAAAAGTGTAGGGACTAAATAAAAAATTTTATATTAAAGGGGTAAAATAGTCTTTCTACTGGTTTCAGAAATTTCTATTATTCCTATGGCATTCCATAGGGGTATAGAAATATTTAAAACTTTTCATTTTTGATCGATTTTTCAAAGAATACTAAATGTAATTTTCAAAAACCTAAGGGCATTTTGGTAATTTTGCTTAACAAGATCTTTTATGCTAAAGGTGAGCATTTTCAGACTCTTTTAGCCTCTTAAGGTCATTTTAAGGTCCATTAGGGTTACCGGGATGCTTTCATGTCGAAGGTATACCCTAAGGGCATTTTTATAATTTTTCTCATCGGGATATTTTTATGCCAAAGGTGCACATTTAGGATTCTTTTAGCCTTTTAAGGTTATTTTAAGGTCCATTAGGGTTACCGGGTACTTTCATGTCCAAGGAATATCCTAAGGGCATTTTTTGTAATTTTTCTTATAGGGATGCTTTTTTGCCAAAGGTGCACGTTTTGGATTCTTTTAGCCTTTTAAGGTCATTTCAAGGTCTATTAGGGTTACCGGGTACTTTCATTATGAAGGAATACCCGAAGGGTATTTTGGTCATTTTTTCTCATCGAGATGCTTTTATGCCAAAAGTGGACGTTTAGGATTCTTTTATCCTTTTAAGGTCATTTTAACGTCCATTAGGGTTACCGGGAGACTTTCATGTTAAAGGTATACCCTAAGGGCATTTTCGTAAATTTTTAACCTAGATGCTTTTATGCCAAAGGTGCACTTTTAGGATTCTTGTAGCCTTTTAAGGTCACTTTAAGGTCCATTAGGGTTATCGGGTACTTTCATGTCAAAAGAATACGTTAGGGGTATTTTGGTCATTTTTTTCACTAAAATGCTTTTATGCCAAAGGTGCACGTTTAGGATTCTTTTAGCGTTTTAAGGTCATTTTAAGGTCCATTAGGGTTACCGAGATATTTTCATGTTGTAGTATACCCTAAGAGCATTTTGGTTATTTTTCTCACTAGGATGCTTTTATGCTAAAGGTGCACGTTTAGGATTTTTTTAGCCTTTCAAGGTCATTTTAAAGTGCATTAGGGCTACCGGGTACTTTCATGTTGAAGGAATACCCTAGGAGCATTTTCATAATTTTCCGCATCGGGATGTTTTTATGCCAAAGGTGCACGTTTAAGATTCTTTTAGCCTTTTAAGGTCATTTTAAGGCCCATTAAGGTTACCGGAATACTTTCATGTCGAAGGTATACCTTAGAGGCATTTTGGTCATTTTGCTCATCAAGATGCTTTTATGTCGATGGTGACTTTTTAGGATTGGTTTAGCTTACCAAGTTCATTTTAAGGCTTATTAGGGTTATCAAAGTACTTTCATATCAAAAGTATACCTTAGGGGCATTTTGGTTATTTTGCTCACCAGGATGCTTTTACGCCAAAGGTGACTTTTTAGGATTGGTTTAGACTACCAAGATCATTTTAAGGTTCATTAGGGTTATCGGGATATTTTCATGTCGAAGGTATACCTTAAGGGCATTTTAGTCATTTTGCTCACTGAATTGCTTTTACACCGAAAGTGAATTTTTAGGATTGGTTTAGCTTTCCAAGATCATCTTAAGACCCATTAGGGTTATCGAGCTACTTTCATGTCGAAGGTATACCTTAAGGATATTTCCATAACTTTGTATTTGAATCATATCTTATGTGAACGCTAGGATACCTTCACATCGAAATTACACATTAAGAACATGTCCATCATATTATGCCATTCTTAGGTCATAGAATCAGAATTTTTTTATATAACAAAATTATTTTTATAAATAAGATAATGTCTCCTAATTAAATTGATATGTAGGATTCTTACCAGTATATGTGAGAAATTCTATGGATTATTTGAATAGCGAGATAACCCTTTCAAATAAAAAATCACGATTTTTCAGTTTAAAAACAAAATAAAATCTTTCATATTCCGTATGGTTCTTCGACGGGATATGATTGAGAATTCCTGCCCACCTGGTTCCCCGAGAGTGTACGAATAATTTTGTGATTTCTAGAAACATTAAAACCTGACTTTCTCGAAACAATAAACTTTAATAATGAAACACTATAGGAATTATAATTAAACATCCAATATTGAAACCGAATAAAAATTAAAATTTAAGTTAACACATGATTAATTAGGTACCGATTTTTGGGCATCATGAGAGGGTCGATCCTTACTTGTGATTGTAACCGACTCCCGAATCCTTTTATATGATCTTTGGTATTGTGGCAAGCCTCGAAAATAGTATTTTAAGGTTTCGTAACCCTCAAAATATGCACTCTGATAGGTGACCAATCTCACCTAGCCTAAATAGATTGGTGGCAACTCCAAATAAATGGCTATTTCATAATGACTATTTAGGGTTAAATCGAGTGAATAATTTATCTCAATCACCCAGTCCCCAAAAATAAAAAGATGTCAATAATAATAATGCCCATACAAGTAAAAAAATATAAAATAATAATAAATTTAATAAATCTAGAAGCAAAGTCCATTTATGTCGGGCTTGGTTTGGATTCATATCTGGACCGCGTTGCGACAAGGTGTTACATGCTTTTGCATATTGATCAACAATAAAGGTCATAGGTTTCGTTTGAAACCCTCTCCTACTCAATACTTTTCAAAAATATGCAAGGTTTTGAAAAGTACATATGATTAATATAAGTCTGAGTGTATTCATATCTCGTATATGACATGTTATTAAACATATATATATACATCCATCATTCATATTCATCCATTACCCTCTCCTATTCAATACTTTTCAAAAATATGGAAGGTTTTGAAAAGTACGTATGATTAATATAAGTCTGAGTGGTATTCATATCTCATATATGACATGTTATTAAACATATATATATATATATATATATATATATACATCCATCATTCATATTCATCCATTCATGACAAAACATAGGAATAATAAATAACCAAAAAGATTAAATAGCGAAACCATGATCTCTTTTTAGAAAATAAAAAAAAAACAAAGATTACACAATTTCATCCAAAGCATACTTTAGGTCTTGAATTTTACTTTATCTTCATCAATTGGTCTTTATGAAATTATCCTATTATTCATCTCCCTAAATTATTTAAAACCAAATTTATAATATGATAAAACCCAACAATTTATGGGTATCATGACATTAGTTTTTCACACCTATTAGCATAAGTATTTGGCTAAGCCCACTGCTATCGTGTGCCAGTATCTTAGTGGCACACTTTTGTATACGTAGGCTCAGAAAGCTTGCTGAGGTTCACACCTCAGCGATTACTAACACTGTCAAGGAGCGTACACCACACCAAAGGGTGTGCACATGCTTGGACCTCAGTCAAGGCTATTTCCCCTATAGTGGTTGTGCTAAATAGAGGCACACTTGTGCACTATCGTGTGCATGGACGCTTCATGTTGCTCATCCTAATGGTGTTGGGACTTAAGCGCTAGCAGTGGTGGATGCCATAAATGCCACACTACCAGGCTTGCACCCACGTAGTGGTGAGAGCCATGTAGTACATGCTTCTAGGGCTTCCACCCTAATAATAGCGATAGTCATGTAGATGCACACGCTTTGTTTTGTTACTAGGGTTTACACCCAAGCAGCCTTGAAGACAATGGCTCTCAACGCATGCACCCACAACTAGGAATCTCAACATCCGTACATAAATTGCTCCTAGGTGAAACATTTGGTGGCCTACATGTCGTCATATGTTTTAAAGATCCTTTAACTAGACCTCCTTTTAGCCACGTAATCTAGATAATGTCGATTATAAAAAAAAGAGGTTAATAAATGAATTTTAGTCTTTAAATTTACATTTTCCTTATGTATAATTACAAAAAAGAAACGAAAACTTAAGCAATCCTTATTTTGTGCTAATAACCACATTTAATTACATATCCAAAAACCTGAAATGCAACCATTTTAAATTTTATGGGACCATTATCGGTAAAATTTAGCATAATATATATACATATTAAATCTCAAGATAACAAGATAATGGAAACCCTAGAATGCCAACTCTATGATAATTAAATCCATGCATAATTAAGGAAAAATTTTTATTATAAAATTTATGCATAGGCATAATCATGATATAGCTCTGATACTAGTTGTAAGAAAAAACTAAATGTGGCATAGTGGAATTTAAAAAAAAATTAATTTAGATTAAACTTGATCGTGTTGCCATACATATTAAACTCATCATAGTCAATTCACCTTAGCTATTGATCTATGAACGTTGTCTGAGGATCTAAGAAAAAATCCATGCGAAAGCTTTAATCAACTAGCCTTTTTCACTAGTCTTTAATTCTTGAATAGTGAAGTGTGTGGGCATTCTTTATCTCAATCAACTTTATTTGTACGGCTAGATTCTCCTTCAAGACCTGCTTAAGCCATTGGATTTATCGCCATGAAATGGCATGATAATAAACCTTAATGTTGGCACATTTGTCCAATTAGTATTCTAAGGTTTCGTAGCCCTCAAAATATACATTCCATAGGTGACCAATCTCAGCTAGCCTAAATAGATCGGTGGCAACTCCAAATAAATGGCTATTTTGTACTGACTATTTAGGGTTAAATCGAGGGAATGATTTATCTCGATCACCCAGCCCCCAAAAATAAAAAGATGTCAATAACGATATGGCCTGTACAAGTAAAAAAATATTAAATAATAATAAATTTAATAAATATAGGGGCAAAGGCCATTTAAGTTGAGCTTGGTTAGGATTCATATCTGGGCCGCGTTGTGACAAGGTGTGACATGCTTTTGCATATTGATCAACAACAAAGGTTATACATTTTGTTTGAAACCCTCTTTTACTCAATACTTTCCAAAAATATGCAAGGTTCTAAAAAGTACGTATGATTAATATAAGTCTGAGTGGTATTCATATCTCGTATATGACTTGTTATTAAACATATATATATACATCCATCATTCATATTCATCCATTACCCTCTCCTACTTAATACTTTTCAAAAATATGCAAGGTTTTGAAAAGTATGTATGATTAATGTAAGTCTGAGTGGTATTCATATCTCGTATATGGCATGTTATTAAACATATATATATATATATATACATCCATCATTCATATTCATCCATTCATGACAAAACATAGGAATAATAAATAACCAAAAAGATTAAATAGCGAAACCATGATCTCTTTCTAGAAAATAAAAAAAACAAAGATTACACAATTTCATCCAAAGCATACTTTAGGTCTCGAATTTTGCTTTATCTTTATGAACTGGTCTTTATGAAATTATACTATTATTCATCTCCCTAAATTATTTAAAACCAAATTTATAATATGATAAAACCCAATAATTTATGGGCATCTTGACATTAGTTTTTCACACCTACTAGCATAAGTATTTGGCCAAGCCCATTGCTATCGCGTGCCAGTATCTTAGTGGCACACTTTTTCATACGCAGGCTCAGAAAGCTCGCTGAGGTTCGCACCCCAGCGATTACTAACACTGTCTTGGAGCGTGCACCATACCAAAGGGTGTGCACATGCTTGGACCTCAGTCAAGGCTATTTCCCCTAGAGTGGTTGTGTTGAATAGACACACACTAGTGCACTATCATGTGCATGGACGCTTCATGTTGCTCATCCTAATGGTGTTGGGACTCAAGCGCTAGCAGTGGTGGATGCCATAAATGCCACACTACTAGGCTTGCACCCATATAGTGGTGAGAGTCATGTAGTACATGCTTCTAGGGCTTCCGCCCCAATAATAGCGATAGTCATGTAGATGCACACGCTTTGCTTTTTTACTAGGGTTTACACCCAAGCAGCCTTGAAGACCATGGGCTCTCAACGCATGCACCCATAACTAGGAATCTCAACATCCGTACATAGGTTGCTCCTAGGTGAAACATTTGGTGGCCTACATGTAGTCATAAGTGTTAAAGATCCTTTAACTAGACCTCCTTTTAGCCACGTAATCCAGATAATGCCGATTATAAAAAAATAGGTTAATAAATGAATTTTGGTCTTTAAATTTACATTTTCCTTATGTATAATTACAAAAAAGAAATGGAAACATAAGCAATCCTTATTTGGTGCTAATAAGCCACATTTAATTACATATCCAAAAACCTAAAACACAACCATTTTAAATTTTATGGGACCATTATTGGTAAAATTTAGCATAATATATATACATATTAAATTTCATGATTACAAGATAATGGAAACCCTAGAATGCCAACACTATGATAATTAAATCAATGCATAATTAAGCAAAAATTTTTGTTATAAAATTTATGCATAGGTATAATCATGATATAGCTCTGATACTAGTTGTAAGAAAAAACTAAATGTGGCATAGTGGAATTTTAAAAAAATTAATTTAGATTAAACTTGATCGTGTTGCCATGCACATTAAACTCATCATAGTCAATTGACCTTAGCTATTGATCTATGAACACTGTTTGAGGATCTAAGAAAAAATCCATGTGAAAGCTTTAATCAACTAGCCTTTTTCACTAGTCTTTAATTCTCGAATAGTGAAGTGTGTGGGCATTCTTTATCTCAATCAACTTTATTTGTACGGCTAGATTCTCTTTTAAGACCTCCCTAAGCCATTGGATTTATTGCCATGAAATGGTATGATAATAAACCTTAATGTTGGCACCTTAGTCTAACCTCAAAATTAATATTTTAAGGTTTCGTAACCCTCAAAATATACACTTTGATAGGTGACCAATCTCACCTAGCCTAAATAGATTGGTGGCAACTCCAAATAAATGGTTATTTTGTAATGACTATTTAAGGTTAAATTGAGTGAATGATTTATCTCGATCACCCAGTCTCCAAAAATAAAAAAATATCAATAATGATATGGCTTATACAAATAAGAAAATATAAAATAATAATAAACTTAATAAATATAGGAGTGAAGGCCATTTAAGTCGAGCTTGGTTAGGATTCATATCTGGACCGCGTTGCGACAAGGTGTTACATGCTTTTGCATATTGATCAACAATAAAGGTTATAGGTTTTGTTTGAAACCCTCTCCTACTCAATACTTTCCAAAAATATGCAAGGTTCTGAAAAGCACATATGATTAATATAAGTCTGAGTGGTATTCATATCTCGTATATGACAAGTTGTTAAACATATATATACATCCATCATTTATATTCATCCATTACCCTCTCCTACTCAATACTTTTCAAAAATATGCAAGGTTTTGAAAAGTACATATGATTAATATAAGTCTGAGTGGCATTCATATCTCGTATATGACATGTTATTAAACATATATATATATACATCCATCATTCATATTCATCCATTCATGACAAAACATAGGAATAATAAATAACCAAAAAGATTAAATAGCGAAACCATGATCTCTTTCTAGAAAATAAAAAAACAAAGATTACATAATTTCATCCAAAGCATACTTTAGGTCTTGGATTTTGCTTTATCTTCATGAACTGGTCTTTATGAAATTATACTATTATTCATCTCCTTAAATTATTTAAAACCAAATTTATAAAATGATAAAACCTAACAATTTATGGGCATCATGACATTAGTTTTTCACACCTATTAGCATAAGTATTTGGCTAAGCCCACTGCTAACGCGTGCTAGTATCTTAGTGGCACACTTTTGCATACGCAGGCTCAAAAAGCTTGCTGAGGTTCTCACCCCTGCAATTACTAACACTATTTAGGAGCATGCACCACACCAAAGGGTGTGCACATGCTTGGACCTCAGTCAAGGCTATTTCCCCTATAGTGGTTGTGTTGAATAAATGCACACTGATGCACTATCATGTGCATGGACGCTTCATGTTGCTCATCCTAATGGTGTTGGGACTCAAGCGCTAGCAGTGGTAGATGCCATAAATGCCACACTACTAGACTTGCACCCACGTAGTGGTGAGAGTCATGTAGTACATGCTTCTAGGGCTTTCACCCTAATAATAGCGATAGTCATGCAGATATACACGCTTTGCTTTGTTACTAGGGTTTACACCCAAGCAGCCTTGAAGACCATGGGCTCTCAACGCATGCACCCACAACTAGAAATCTCAACATCTGTGCATAGGCTGCTCTTAGGTGAAACATTTGGTGGCCTACATGTAGTCAGATGTGTTAAAGATCCTTTAACTAGACCTCCTTTTAGCCACGTAATCCAACTAATGCCGATTATAAAAAAATAGGTTAAAATGAATTTTAGTCTTTAAATCTACTTTTTCATTATGTATAATTACAAAAAAGAAATGAAAACTTAAGCAATCCTTATTTACTGCTAATGAACCACATTTAATTACATATCTAAAACCCTAAAATGCAACCATTTTAAATTTTATGGGACCATTATTGGTAAAATTTAGCATAATATATATACATATTAAATTTCATGATAATAAGATAGTGGAAACCCTAGAATGCCTACCCTATGATAATTAAATCCATGCATAATTAAGCAAAAATTTTTATTATAAAATTTATGCATAAGCATAATCATGATATAGCTCTGATACTAGTTGTAAGAAAAAACTAAATGTGGCATAGTGGAATTTAAAAAAAATTAATTTATATTAAACTTGATCGTGTTGCCATACACATTAAACTCATCATAGTCAATTGACCTTAGCTATTGATCTAT